>CM053788.1:277204339-277386839 GCA_028749045.1 Cupressus sempervirens | reverse complement strand
TTTCTTTTGTCATGAATGACTCTCCCATCTAACAGGTTATCATGGATTGACAACTATTTTTTCATGTTGAGATGTATGCATTTGTGGTTCTGTAAAAGATATGGATGATAAAAAATTCCAGAGAAGAGGCCATGTTGTGGGTTTTGAATGCATGAGTGACAAAAATGATGAGAAGGTATCTTGTAAGGGTCTAGCAAACATCACCCCATAGGAACATTGTGACACAAAAGATGAGTCTAGCCCCGATCGTGAAATTTGTTACATGTGGCATTAATTGCAAACATTACTTAGTTGGAAAAAGTAAAATATAGAAGGAGAAGTCAAATAAAGAGGCATATCATTGGTCTGTGTGAATGTTTAGCATACAAGCACACATAGTTCATGACAAACAAAGGTTAGCCACTTTTCAATAATTGATCGCTTACTAATTTGTGATTGGATAGGGCTATTCATGGGAGAAGCATAAGGTACCACCCCTATCAGAGTTGTATACATACCCAACATTTTCAAACCATCAAAGTTGGTTGACAAGTCCATGTAAAGGACTATTAAGAGAGATATTACCAAAGAAACAAGATTAATCATCATAGGTGAAGTGCATCGAACCCCAATATAATTTATACATTTAAGTTTCCTTATTTCGATGTGTCAATGAATTCAAATATGAGATTCCATAATTTAATGTATCATGATTCATAGCTCTATGTATCATGATTGGATTAATGGATAATCTCTATATATGTGATTAAAGGAAATAATTATTACTAAAATATTTATTTCCCTTGATCTTTTCTAAGAATATTCTCACAAGAAAAGAGGGAGATTGAGATTCAGAGGGAGTATGCCATTTTATTACAAGCAACCTTGAAAGAGAGGGAGCTGATTGAGAATATGATTTAGTCAACCTTTGGTGATCTTGGTCATATTGATTTAGAGGGTGTAAATCATGCTCATATAGATTTTCTAGTAATCAATAAATTGTAGCAGTTAAGAGGAGTGTGATTCGTGAACATATCTTGTGACTATGTGATTTTAATGGGCCCCCCTATGTACATCATGAGAAAGTGACAACTTCCAAATGACATCACTTGTATTTGCAAAAGTTATTGAAAGGTGATGATCTTCCAATAACTTAATTTTATATTATGATGGATATCTTACGATGTCTACGTAGATCATGAAGATTATACCTTGCATTGTGGATGTTTATATGGTAAGCATTGTGAGAATGCCTGTGAACATACCTTATAAATATTTTTGAGTATATGGTGAATGTTATGGAAATTGATGTTCTAGAGGCCATTACATAGAGTACACGGTGAATATTATATGATTTGATGTTCTAGAGGCCATTACTCATAGTACTTGGTGAATATCTTGAATCTCATTTTGGAGGCCATTACTCAAAGAGTATCTTGTGAATATCATATGTTGATATTCTAGAGACCAATACTTAGTTTTGATACCAAAATGTTGAATATCATATGTTGATATTCAGTAGACCATTACCTTATTGAGTACATGGTGAATATCAAGTGTTGATATTCTGGAGACCATTACTCAGAGTATTCAGTGAATATCATATATTCTAAAGGCCAATACTCATGGTATCAAAATGGTGGATATCTTATGATCAAAGATATCCTTAAAATTTTGTCATTCCTAATATTACCAATATTGTAATATATATCTCATGTTTATCCTCCCTAGCTAAGAGGGAGCATTGATGTTTGATAACTTTAGTTGGATAAACTTATATATATATATATATATATATATATATATATATATATATATATATATATATATATATATATATATATATATATATATATATATATATATATGTTTGTGTGTGTGCGAGAGAGAGAGAGAGAGAGAGAGAGAGAGAGAGAGAGAGAGAGAGAGAGAGAGAGAGAGAGAGAGATAAAATGTGTTATTATATTAATTATAATATTAACAAATAAACATGTTCATGGGACATGTATCTTCATGGCTCATTCTCAATATAAATAATATATTGCTGTCATTTGGAAAACATATACCAAAATTTAATGGCAATGCTATTACAGTTGCAATGATCTCAAAAGCTCAACATTCATATAGGTAAGAAAAGAGGCTTAAAAGAACTGGTTTCTAAAATAGTTGAAAATCAATTCATATAACAAAGGGTCATATCTAGAACCAAATCTAGAAGGAAAGATAAAATGGAAACTAAAAAGCCTATTAGGGTAGATATGGACAAGGATAAGGAATGAATTGCGATGTCTGTAGATAGTGAACATTAGGTTCAAGGGTTGACAAACAATATTTCCTTGGTGATAGATACATTAGTGACCCAAATAAAAGATGCATGGAGGAAAGAAGACTCATTGATAGTGCCAAATTAAATCACTAACTTAATAAGAAAAAAATGTAGTTTGGTACATGTATCAATTTTAATTCCTAACATGGTAAGAAAATACACGACAGGGACCCATAAACCTAAGAGAATGAAAAATGCAGCTAGACTTGTCACATACTCAAAAATAGGGGGAGTCATACTAGAAGTTTCTCTCTATAAGCCTACAGAATGGTCTACAGATTAGAATTTTTTTGACTTTGAGATGACTAGGGTAGACCTAGGTGTGTTGAACAAGGAAAACAAGGAACAATGGTTAGAATATTTAACTCAACACATGCTTATATAATCATAGAAGGATGACAAGGAGAAGAAAGAGCTCAAGAAGATAATAAATACTATGGTTGAATATATTGATTCTCTCTATGGTTTTGGGGCATTACCTTTGGTACAAGCACCACAAGATTTTGATCAGAAACCCTCAAACAACAAAATGCTTTTGAACACGTTACAAAAAGGTGTCTCTATAGTTGTTGCAGTGGATAGTTGGATATATGGTGTAATTAAAGATGGAATGAGATTCATTCTAGAATCCAATGCAATCTTTAATAATGTTGAAGATATGCTAGGAGAGGTTCAAACTCAATCACCATCTTGGGAATCCAATGAAGAAAAATGGGCTACGATAGTCATCTAGATCTTATAAGTAGAAGAGCATGGTGTTTCTAAGTTTTTGATCGAGAATCCCCTAAAAATATTAGATGTAGGTATGCCATATATCATGAAGAATAACATGAGATGGAGGCGTTCAATATACAAATCCATAATCTTAGGGTCTTGAACCCTTGACAAGAGATCAAATAAATGTACAAAAACATTATAAAGGATATGCAAAATCATTAACCCAGTTGACATACATAGTATGAAGAGGAGAACCAAGACTTATAAATGATGGTCAAGACCTTTGAAGAGAACATGAAGGCCATAAAAGAAGAAATCAACCCTAAGAAAATAGACTTCACAGGAGTCATCCATGTGGAAGCTATGTTGTATTTGTGTATGGACCACCTACCTAGTTATGTAGAACAAATTGTAAAAATGAAATGGGACAAAGACATTTGGAAGATGAGGTTGTTGAGTTTAAAGAATTTCAACTCAAATATTGTGCAAGAGTTTGTAAGTGCATACCAGAGCTAGAAATTGACACATGGTACAATTGGGGAGGATGAATAGACAGAAGAAGGGTGTAGTACATCTACTTAATTATTTTTTATCTTGCTTAATACAATTTGAACGTTAGGTACATGTGTCATATGAATAATGTTTTGTTAGAATAACTATTTTTATTAACTATTAGGAGGTCGAGTTTTCAGGGAGACCTCTTGGTAATATGAAACTATTTATATGGAAATTGAAGTAGGTTACTAGTTAAAAACCTAGAGATAAGACATCATAGTATTTTAGTGTAGAAATAGTTAGTAATTTTGTTTTTTGAGTCAGCTGCACTGAATGAGCTTATATTCTTTAGAAATGATTTATCTTGAAACTTGAATTTTTAGAATATGAGTGAATATAGGGAAATAATTTGAATCTTTCGTATTCATATTTATGAAGGAATTTTTCCTTGGTGAATGTCTATTTTCATGCCCTATGTCATCTTACTCTTTTGAAGTATGTTGAAATTTTATGATTAATTATCATAGTTAGTCTATGTATGATTGGTAATTCATAAGAAACTGAGAACTTTGTTCTTTTTCTTTCTCTTGCAATTAGTTTGAAATTACTTCAATTAGAACCCCTTATCTAGGAATAAGGAGAGAAGCCTTATTTTTGGTAAAAAGTACCTTTATTCATTTAAGGTAAAAATTCATGGAAGATCTAACAAGGGAGATGTACCTTACATAATTTAGAGGAAAGTGAATTATTAAAGCTTATCCAACTATAGTGAATTTATTTTATCTTCAACTGTAGGGCAATATAGTCTAATTGATTAGTTTATGCAAGAATAATAATCTGTTCACTAACATATAGATTTATTATTTTTTGGTTAGGATGTGAAATAAATTTATTTATGTGGTTATTTTCACCTTCAAAAAATATAGCATTGGAATCAATGTTTTGAAAAACAATTTTCAAATGGAAACAATTTTTAGTATCTTGACTAGGTTGACAATGGTAATGATAAAAAGCTTTAGAATCAAAATATTTAGATTTGGGTTTGGAAATTTCAATGGGTAACATATTCACATTAAGTAGATTAAATATTACATTATGAAAATATTCATAGAGTTGAATATAATAACAAGTAGGTTTAAAAGTATATGATAAAGAAGCCACACCTTTGGATGTTGTTGCCACTTGTTCACCAACATTGTTAGACATGTTGTTGATTTTTATTTTTGTTTCTAAAATTTGGTGAAATTTTTAGATGCAACATCACTCTTATAAACATGAGTCATTGGAGTGGTTCTCTCAAATCGACTCATTAGAATTTGATAATTATCAAGCACTGCACATAATTGAGTGAAAGAAGAGAATTTAGATAGAAGGATCTTATCTCTATTGTCTTTTTGTAAATTATAAATGTAAATGTGTTTTACATTATTTTTAGGCACAAGATATGAAATCTAATCATATAAATGCTTAAATCTACCAATGAAACTAGTTACTTTTGTCCAATACTTTTCTTATAATATATTATATTAATCAAAGATATTTTAAAACCAATATTATTTTAAACTTGTTGAATGAAAGAATTAGATATATTTTGTAAGGAATCAATGGAATAAGGAACTAAAGAAAAATATTGTTTTAAGACTTTGTCTCAAATGGTTCTAGTAGACAACTTTTCCATGAACCTATGGTCATGGGAGAATTCACTACACAAGGTTTGAAATGTTTTAACATGATTTAAAGGATCACCCTTAATATTATTTCTCAAGATGAAGAATCTCTATATGTTACAAGATAGTAATATAAATAATGTCCAAAGACAAAGGACCAGAAATGCACAAGTAGTCATGCTAAACTTGGATTGAGTCATTGAATAAATTTGTTGTTCCAAAGAAGACATAGTTTGAGTTACACTATTAATGTTAGAATTAGTAGAATAGATAGTAGGAGGAGAAATATGGAAATTTTTGGGAGCATTAAGATTTAAGGAATAGTTGAATATGAAAAGGGGACAAATAGAATAAAACACTGAAATACATGACACACTTGTAGGGAGAGAAGGAATAATGTGATTAGGAAGAATCACTTGTGGAGGATTAGTATTTTGGGTTGGAGTGGTTATAGTAGGTGGAAAATATGTGGACATACTAGGAATAGAAGTAGAGACATGCATAGAGGTGTCAACATTAGTATTAGGTGAAACAAAACCTGAATTGGGAGCATAATATCTAATAGGCTTAAAATTGGTATAAACGAGATGAGAGATAACATGCAAAATATTAATGTCATAAACATCATAATGAATTGACAGAAATGATATTAGTTGAACTCTAAGTGATAACCCTCATGTAAAAGAAAAGAAAATGAAAACAAATGTAATGCAATGATAAATTTTGAAAGAAATATGCAATCCAAGCAAAGTGATTCTTTTATGAGAAGAACATGTAACTCTGAAATTGAAGCATGCAATGTAAAACATACACAAGTGAATATGAACATGAACACACACACACACACACACACACACACACACACACACACACACACACACACACACACACACACACACACACACACACACACACACACACACACACACACACACACACACACACACACACACACAAAATGAAGATAAGATGTAATATCAATAGTCACTAAAACAATACATACAATGTAGATCTTGATGTAAGAAAGATAAAAATGTGAATGTAACACCAAAATCATAATTATTATATTATAATTCATGTTTACCAAAAAATTATAATATAAAATGGTGAGGAATTCTAGGATTAATATCACTTATTATATGATATGATGCATTGGAATACAAACCTACCTTTAACAAATATGATCAACACAACCAAATTGATAAATGGGCGCTAATGTGAAATGAAGGCAAAGGGGAGATTTGGGTGTTTTATAAAGATAATGTGATGTGAAATGTGATAAATGATTAAAGTAATATAGATATGATTTTTAAAAGTAAGTTCAAAGGAAAAATAGATAGGATAGACTCACCTTGAAGTTAGAAGAGAAAAAATAATGTTCAGGTGTAAGTTTGACTATTGATAGAATGCCATAGTTAGTTATAAGTATATACTTGGGATTCTAATGCCTCTAATTCTTTTTTGTGATCAATTAGGTCAAAAATTATAGGAAAGGGTCAACTTGGTCAACCTAGTTTTGGACAATGTCAAAAAACTCAATTTAGTCCTTGTAGCTCCAAATTTGATGAAACTTCTTGAGGGGTTGCGACTATGTCTAAGAATCTTGATTCTAAATATGCAACTCCCAAAACTATTATTTCACATATAAAAAAAATGGGAAAGGTTTTGGAAAGAGGATTTCCTTGGTCAAACCCCTATTTAGGAATTAACTTCTAAATATAATTGATATTCATAAAGGAAACTAATGTAAACAAGATAAATGTTAGATTTAACTTGCATGAAACACCCTCATGGATGGATGTTGTGATCCATAAAATTAATGAATATGCTTAGGTGTAAGATCTTGGAATGAAATGTAGAATCAAGGATGCCTTAAAAATACATAGATCCATGATCACCAATGCAAAATAAATGATGCTGTAATGTTTGATAGCCTCATTAAAGAAGGAAGAAGAATAAGAATGGATGTGTGAATATTCTTGTTTGATTGAAAATTCCTCTACTTGTCTATTTTGGGAGCTAAACTTGCACTGATGAGGGAAAATTTTCTTTTCTTAAATGAATCTTTAAGAAATTAACACTTGAATACCATTGATTGGATCTGTTCCTTCAAATATTGAATCAAAATCCTCAATAATCTCGATTCCAATTGTTCTATAAATTACCAATAAGATGAAATTATATATTCTAGTCATGTATATATTTGATTGTATATCATAATAAGAGGAGTTGATGCCCTTTTATACTCATTCTACTATTCAATTTTCATCAAGGTAGGCATAATTAAACTCCTTGGAAGAAAACCCCACCATCAGTCTCTAAACCAAATTTAGGCACAAAAACTCGACACAAGGTTGATCTTTCCCACCTTATCTAGGTTAATTTTCCTAAAAAATATTCAAGATCTAGGGCAGTGTGATATAATGTAGAGGGAAAAATTATAAGTTGTTGGAATTAATTATAACATACATTTGAACCTTGAAATTACCAAATGGGGTCTAATAGGTCCTAAAACCTCTAAGTATGGGTGCTATTCTTTTTGGATGATGTAGTAATAGCAAAGTGACAATTAGAGAGATCAAAACTTATATTTCTATCACATTTGATATGAAGAATTTATAGTTTGTTGGATATGTTTTTAGGACAAAAATCATATGGATCAAGCTCAACGAAATATCTAGTTAAAGTAGAGTTATTAGAATGAATGATGATGAATGCTAATGGTATGATTGATTAACAAATTTTTAAGGACCATTAGAGAGATAATTGAGCACTTATGTGTTGCATTCATCACTTGGTTTGTTATTTATGTCAACATATCAGTTTTATGGCTGCATTGCTAGAGTTGTAGAGGAAGATTTGTTCTGCACAATCAGAGGTCAAAAAGTTATTTTCTACAGAGTTATATTAGGATTTAGGAATTTTTTTTAATGCTACATCTAAGTGTGTCGAAAGAGTTCTGTAGTTATGCGCAAGTTATTGATGTTTTAGTGAAGATTATTAGCATAACATATAGGAAACATGGTACTGGTATTTGAGTTGTATCTTTTCAGAAAGGTCAAAGCTTGTTCAAAAAGCTTGTATTTAGGTTGAAGACATGTTCATGATGTTATTCACAAGATGAAATATTCTAGTTTTCATTCTATGAAGATTGGAAAAGGATATTAAACATGTTTCTTCCAGAAGGCTGACTTTTGTTAATATCTTAAAGTAAGTGTGAAGTGTAATGTAACATATTTTGTAATGTTTTAAAGTGGCCCTATATTACTCATTTTACATTAGTAAATCCTTAGTGTCAACTCAATTAATTATGTTATGACTTGGTAAAAAGGAAAGATATTTTCCTTGTGGTTAAGTGTCCATGTTTTAAGTGGATGTATTATGCAATATTGGATGTGAATTTTGCTGAGGTCAGAGTAGTGGATGGTATTGTTGATGTATTAGAACTACAAATAAATTATATTGCAAAACAATTTTTTTATTTTAGTTTGTTCACAACTTGGTTTTGATAACATGATATTTTTTTGATGAAGATGGATATGAAGCAATTTGGACAGTGAGTTGAGTTAACTTCCTATAAACTCTTAATAGGGTTGGAATCTCCTGACAGGGATTCAAGGTCTCCTAATAGGGATGAAATGTAATAATTTTATTGAATTGGCTCCTAACAGAGTCCATCCTTTCACAAGGAACTTTTATATTAGTACATCATTGTGTGTGCATCACTCGCACTGGGATTTTCCCTTTGATAAAGGATTTCCTTAGTTAACATATATGATGTTATTGTGTATGTTTTTCATTCTATGGTCATTGCATATTTTGGTGTACATGTTTTAGTTTTGATAAATTTTATTTAAAGTTATTTAAGTACACAAATGATTCTGTTAGAATTCTTTTAGAATAATTGAGAGGGGGGGTGAATCAGTTATTCAAGGTCCAATAATGTTCAATACAATTTTTTTAATAAAACGAGGGTGAATTAGAAGTACTAGCGTTTTTACTTTCTTATCATGCATGCAATTAAACATTAAACAATCATGAAAAGAAAACATGCATCACCACACAACACTTGAGATTTTGGTGACCCAAAAACCCTCCAGGAATAAGAAGGTAAAACTGGGGTGGGGATGACACCCACAAAATTACTGTGCAATAGATTTCAACACATTCTGATGGTTTTCCTTGTTAAAGGCCTGCCCTATTAAAGGCTTTACACACTGTTAGATATGACCCTGTTAAAGGATTTCGA
The DNA here is from genome assembly GCA_028749045.1 of Cupressus sempervirens. NCBI lineage: Eukaryota > Viridiplantae > Streptophyta > Pinopsida > Cupressales > Cupressaceae > Cupressus > Cupressus sempervirens. The sequence continues at coordinate 277,377,406 of CM053788.1, read as the reverse complement.
CACCCTATTAGGAGTGTGCCTTGTTAGAGGACTTAAGAACATTCAACTTAGAATGCCACCCTGTTAAAGGATTTACATAGAGCTGTTAGGCCCACCCAAGTCCATGGGATTTACAATCACCTTCTCAAAAGAATCTTTTATCCCTCTCTAAGGATCTCCTATCCTTCTCCTGAGGATCTCTTATCCTTCTCTTGGGGATCTTCTATCCTTTTCCTAAGGCTTATCCACCTAGCTGTTAAGCTAACCTAGCAATGTAGGATTTCAATATCTAATACAATGGTAAGAAAGTATTAGAAAAGTTTTGACCTAATAAAGATTGCAACTCTAACCTTGCAAATTTTAGATCACTCTTCAGTTCTTTTCTTTGCTTGGCTTTTCTTCCTTGCAGTGCTGATAGCTTGTCCACCCTTCAAGATCTGTCTCCTTGAGTTCTTCCACTCATTATGCCAATGCACCCTATGGTCACTTGATCAACTTAGAGTCTTGATGCTCTGTGCTTACTCCTTACTGTGTCCTCTTCTTGACACTTCACACTAGCCTTCTCTTGGCTTCTTCACATGACCACACTTATCACCAACTCACTCTTCTTTTGATCTCTAACCTGCAACTCCTTATAAAGAAGTTCTGTTCTTCATTTCTTGCTCAAATCTTCCTGCTCATCAATTTGATTTGATCTGAGAGAATGATATTATTTTCCCTCTAAATTGTTTCTTCTAGAAACTTCATGATAAGTCCATCAGTATTCACTCAAAACTGGTTTGCATGGTTTACATGAAATTCTGTGACATCTACTCATCATCCTTATCATCCAACTAATTCAAAAAATTCAATGTAACAAACTTATCGTTACTAATTTGGCGAATCTTTTTGTCTTATCAATAATGCAACAACTAGGCATCATTGGTTTACTGATGCTCGACACCTTCTGTGTTACTTAGCTTCTACTACATTTGTTGATACTCAGAACCTTCTGTGTTACTCGGCTTCTACTACATTTATTGATGCTTGACATCTTTTTTGTTACTCGACTTCTACTACATTTACTAATGCTCGACATCTTTTGTGTTACTCGACACTTGAAGGATTTCTCGACACCTTCTGTGTTACTCAGCACTTGAAGGATTGTTCGGCACCTTCTATGTTACTTGACACTTGAAGGATTGCTCAACACCTTCTATGTTACTTGACACTTGAAGGATTGCTTGACACCTTTTGTGTTACTCAACACCTGAAGGATTGCTCAACACACATTGAAGTTGAACTCTCTTGGCTTCAACTAGCTTGCTCGACACTCACAAATGAACTTAGTTAGGTTCTACAAATGACTTAGTTAAACCTTACATCTTTGATGTGTCTTAGTGTGTCCATTCCTTGTGTCTTAGAGTATGTCATCAATACACTATTTCATCAATGGCTTAGTTGATCCTTATACTTCATCATAACTTCAACCTTTCTCTAGGTGCTCTAGTTACATCTTATTGATTGCCTCCTCCTTGTCAATCAACCAATTGCTAGTACTTGGATCACTTAAGAAATTGTCATTCCTGCAAGTAGCAAGTTTGACATCAATGACAAAAAAATGATTGAAAACATTCTTTACCAGTTCCATCATTCTTCATTCATGATCTTTTCAATCATTTCCATTAGATTCGCCCCCTCCCCCACTTTACTTTCTAACAAGAGTAACTATGTAGATACCATTTTTAGATTTAAAATGTAAGACTATAAGCTAGTAAGCATTCCATTTTTGGTTGGAACTAAGTTGAGTTTAGACATGTGTCCTAATTTTGACGATGATATTGAAGAAATATCTAATATTCATTATGTTAGGTTTTATACTAGACCATATATAACTTACATTAAAAGATATTTGAATACAATTATATTATAGTTTTCATAAAAACACATGTATGTCACATAAAATGTTTTACAATAATTTGAATAAAATATTTTTGAAAAATTAAAGTACAGACACACACACACACACACACACACACACACACACACACACACACACACACACACACACACACACACACACACACACACACACACACACACACACACACACACACACACACACACACACACACACACACACACACACACACACACACACACACACACACACATTGTAGAGTCAATGTTTGATTTTGCACTTACTTAGCACTCATTTAATTGTGTTTGATTTTAGCATGTATTGTGGGAATTCATTATGCTTTAATTTATTATAAGTTATAAATATGATTTCTCTCTTGAATTAATGTCACTATATGTGCCTTGCGTTGTAGGCATCCCCCTTTAATTATTTCATCCCTTCAATCACCACTTTCATAAAGATGCTTTATTTTATCACTTGTGGTGTTTTTTATGACCCTAATATCACACCTGATTTCAAATGCACAAATTTCCATCATCCCCATGAAAAAATGGAACCTCAATCTAAATTTGAAATTGTATTGGGTAGTTAAGGGTGACTAGGTGGCTTTGGAGTGAATATAATCAATTTTTACCAAATGTTCGTCCTTAACTTGTAGAAATGACCCCAAATTTTAATTAGGTAAAAATTGTCTAATTTTAATGGGATTCATAAATCCTTGTGAGTATCCTTCAAGTTTTTCACCCTAAAAATTATTGAGAGGTATATAAAAAATATATAATTAGTACTACATTTTGCACTGATTTTTTATGACAATTCATCACACGAATTGCTGACACTTCAGCAGACGCCTAGCTAAACTTATCATCACTAAACAAGCATCAACATTTTTAATAGTTGATTCATACGTCACATGTTTTACATCAATGAATTTTGCAATGCAAATACCACAACCGTATAAATAGAATAATGATGAGAAAATTTTGATTGGGTATGTGCCAACATGATGTTGTCAAAAAACTAACACCTGTTCCAATGAGTTTGTTGTCGTATGTATAACATCTAGCCCAGAAAAAAAATTGATTTTATGTTAGAATTATAATGAAAAACATTAGAATTTCTATTAGAAATTATCCATTTTACACTAAAATCCTAATGACCTATGAGTGGTACTTTTGAGGAAGCAAATTGGGGAGCAATAAAATCACAATCCATATGCAGAGACTGCAAGCGAAGCTAAAAAATAATAATTTCCATAAAATATTTGTATTTTAATTAGAGGTGGATATAAGGTTTTTTATTTTATAGACCATTGAAGATGTTTAAATTTTGACTTTTATAGGCAAGGGAATGTGCCCAACAAGCCAACAAAACAAGACAACTAATAGACTAGAAGAATGCTAATCAAAACAACTATGAACACCCTTATTAAAAAACCATCAAGAAGTTTTGACCACCAATAATTATTAGAATATCCTCAACATATATAAAATTTACCTCTATATATGCATAGATGAAAAACTCACATATTTTTTGAAACATTGTTGGGAGCTTAACCCAACCCCAAATGTACTAGTGATGATTTTGTAAGATTTGGATATAGTACTAGTACATTTGTGGTTGGGTCATCTCTCAACAATGTTCTAGAAAATTCTATTTACTTGTCGCCTATGCATATACCTTCTCTAATAAACTCTTATATATAGGTGAAGGTTGTTTATGATGAATATATTCATAAAATTATTTGTGGTCATAACTCCTTGGTGGGTTTTAAACAATGGAGTTCTTAGTTATTTTGATTAGAAGTCTTTTGGTCTTTTAGCTATTTCATTTTTCTTGCTTGTTGAGAGAATTACCTTTCTTATAAGAGTCAAAATTATGACGCCCACCATAGTGTATAACTTAAAAGACCTATAGACATCTCTAACAGACATGAAAACATGTGTTGAAAATTACATTTTTAAGCTCCACCTATCATCCATGCTTATGGATTAAGGTTTCAATTATCCTCGACTTTCTTCCTCAAAAGTACCATGTGTGTGAGAGAGATAGTTGAAGAAAAATCACCTGGGAAAGACCACTATTGATCTTTGATATTGAACTAGGGTCACCTCCTACATTGCCTAAAACCAAGAGATTAATGTAGTAAACATGTGAAATTAGCATTCATGTTCAATGGCCAATGTAGATGGTATAAAAAGCTAATCTAGAAAAAAATAGATAGTATAAAATGATAATCAAGAAAACATATACATGCAATTCCTTTAAAAAACAAATGACAACTGATAAAGAAATTACCAAAGACCCTATAGTCAATAAGCATCCTCCATAAACCATCTTTTTATAGTACAATAATAATAAGAAAAGAAAGGAACTAAAAAATAAAAAAATCTTATCAAAAGGTACAAACTCCTATTAGAATTTAAACAACCCAAATAGATAGCCTCATAAGAGGTTGAGCATCATCCTTAATATTATATAAAGCAAGGAACAAAAAAACCCACATCAAAATGACACTTCCACCAATCCCCAAATAAAGAAGCATCAATGAAGGATGCCTTCAAAAATAAAAGAAACCTTGGATCATCCTTATTAATAGGCCAAAATGATTGGTCTTGTGCTTGGAAAATACAAAAGCATAGATGATCAACATAGATTCCAACTCTCAGATCATCCCTAGAACAAACTTACCATGAAGGACTAGATAGGTAGGCACATCTTCGATCTTGTTAAACTATATAAAATGATAGTAGAATAAACATTACTAGCCTATCTACAAATAGATGAGCTTAACTTTGAAAAAAGAGGGAGATCCATTAAAACATCATTTATCATGGAAATTTTCATGATGTTTATAATATTTTTGACTCCATACATTGCACGCTATAAAAATTTCTCCTTATTAATCTTCGATGACCAATTTAGGTATAAAATAGTAATGTAGAAAAAAAACATTAGTATCAAATTGTAATCTCAGATTGTAATATATACCAAAGTGTGAGTTGTCATACTAATAGTTTCACATTCTCCAATGTTAAAGCTACCTTATCCATAATTTAATGCGAAGGCATTAAAGTAGTGATTTGAAATATAATTATTAAACCAAATCAAATAAACAAAATTTTATTTATTTAATGGTATACAAATGTGCTCAACCACAATTTTGAAGTGTTTTAGAAGGTACAAAAGGAAATAATTACCTAACATTCAAGTCATATGATAGGGTTCCTCCACATGTGGTGGAGTTAATAATGTTAATGGGATCCATTGTAAGTGAAGACTTGTTTTGTGAGATCAATGTTGCATCATATAGAATATTTTTATAAGATGCAGTGAATTATAATGCTATAAAAGTCATTATTCATTTTATTTTATTGACAATAAAAGGTAAATTGTGTTGTTTTATGAATTAGTTTTCTTTAATGAATTGGATGAGCATGTGAAGAGTTTTCAAATTATAGTTAAAACTCACAAGTGATAAAGTTACATACCTTTGATTCTTGGTGAACAAACAATGGATGCAAATAGTTGATTGACAATGACATATGTTTCCTTAATAGGCATATCAACCTCATCTTCTTCTATTCCAAGATCATCCCAAGTCATGTCACCTTTTATGGGAACCAAGTGTGGTAGCATGAATTTCTCATACCTATTACCTATTTTTTGTGCAACTCCTTGAATATCTTCATATTCATAATCTAACAGGACAAAAATATGAGGCATTTTCATAAGACACACAATTCTCTCCATGCAATTTTCAATGTCCAAAAACTTAATACAAAAAATAAATATTTATAGTCCTTATAAACAAGATTTAAGAAAATATGAGTTATACTTACTTTAGTATTTAACCTATTGAGGGCACATGAAGAATCCAGAGTTTTGATTAGAAGAAAGAGCTTTCCCATATCTGGTTGCATCCTCAAAATAAATTCTATGAGCACTTCAATAGGAAAAGGAGTGATTTTAATGGAAGATAAATAAATTTAGTAAATTATATCACAAAATTCTAAAGATGGAGTGTCATATACCTTTGGCAATAGACCCTGTTTCTCCTATGATAAGGAAGTTCTTACCCTTTTGATTTATGATAGCATTGTTCAGATACAAGAATAAGTTATTTAATGCAACTCTACACATATGTGAATTTATGTATATTAGTCCACTATGTCAACTGATATACATACACTCACATACATGTGATTATTATATTCTACCATGAAACATCTCAGATGATTATCCCTATACTAAAAACTATCATACCGATCTAATCATTCAAATTTCTCTTCTCTTGGAGATCAAACATTATTCTTTTTATTAAATATAAATCTTGTAATTATCTATATGTATGGAGTATATGATCCTTTACATTAAGTAGATCTAAATACATATTAAGGACTTGCAAATTAATTAATCATACCCTTTTAGAATTGGGTCTCTTAAAGAGAGATTATGAATTATATTTGCATATCTTCACCAAGAGACATATGGTTAATATTCATGTCCACCCATCTTATGTATTTTGGATTTAATATATATGTGAACTAATGCCAAGAGAATAATCATCTAAATTAATAAATGCATGCTCTCTTCTAATCAACAATATCAAAAATTGAGTTTCATACACTCAAACAATTATAATATCTATAATAACATTGTGAATTCAGATCTACATTTATTATATCCTAATATCCAAAATATAAATCAAGTATTAATATGAAAATCCCTTCATAGGTTGCATCAAACCTGAAAAATAGCCATTGTTTCATCAGTTTGATCATAGGTTGTTTATACAATTACATACCCTTCAAAAAATCTACAATACCAAAACCTTTACATGAAGAAATGGTAGAGATATATGATGTTTAAATATACTTAGATTATTTTTCAATGATTTACTTCATGAATGTTGAAGCCAAAATTTTATGTTTTGGTGCAATTGCAGTAACATGAACTAACCTTCTTCGAGATGCTCTTTGACAACATACTAAATTTTGTATTCTTGAGCTTTTATGAGATGATCATTTTTTGTAAAGAAATAGAGAATTCTTGATAGATATTAAGGTTATTTTCTTCTTTTTATTTTCATGGAAATAGTGTTGGTGATAAGCTGAAATGTATTGGTGATCACCAAATTAAGGGTTGATAAGGGTATGGAATTCATGGGTAACATGCAACAGTAGGATATCTAACTGAAGGAGACCCCTATTTTATGTTTGGAATAGTTAGATCATTCCTAGGAGATTCTATTAGAACATGGTTTGAGTTTGAGAACCCTTGGGAGTTGATATAATTAAGAGGCGCTAGTTTCATGAGGGTTTGGTGAGCATTTTAAGCCCAATTCGGGGCTTTAGAAGAAAATGAACCCTTAAGTCAAAATTAATTATGAAATAGGCTAATTAGAGATATTTCAAGATACTTTTTGAAGGTTACATGGATTGGGAGTAAGTATTTCATACACTTTCTTGGGGAAAGTGGGTTGTTTGAGGCTTAAAATGTGTCAGCTTTGCCATTTTGAGGGTTCTAATCCAAAATACCATGGGGTACTATTTTGATCTATTATAATAGAGGCAAATGGGTATCTAAAAGTGTACTTTCTTTTGGAAGTTCTTTGGATTTTTTTTTGATAAATGAATTTAATTTAGTCACTGAAGGCATAATTGGGCTACTAAGCCTAATAGGTAGGGTCAATGGTGTTTTCTTAACAATTTAGTATGCAGGGATTTGAAACCTTGCTATTTGGATTTAACTGACTTAGTTGAGACCTTAGGAATCCTTGGGGGTGATAGATAAAGGTGAATCCAATTTTGGGATATTTTGGCCTATTAAATATATTGGGGTTAATCCTTATTTATTTCAAACATGTCTCAAAATCAGTGAGTAGTGATAAGAGAGTTTGATCTAGATTTGATTAGAGTTTGAGAAGGTGATTGACTTGTATAGAATAGTGGATCCTACAAGTAATTGGCCATTAATAGGTCTAATAATGAGAGCGGTTGGTTATAGTATATTATTGAGCTTTCTTTTGTTTCAAGGACCACCACATGAAGGTGAAAGTTCAATTGTCCCCCCACCCAACATAACTCTAAATTTCCTATTAACATATAACATTCATTATATCATTCATCCATTAATAAAATATAACATTCATTCATTATCATGGAATGTGTGGGGGCTGATAGACCTCACTAGAAAATACTCTATTCATGAAACTAGGTGTAGGCTTGGGAACTTAAATTTCCTTTGCCTCTAAGAGGTCAAAATTGTTGGGTTTTTACTTAACTCATCTTGTCATGTGATTTGGTTGGATAGTGGCCTATTTTCTTCCCACCATGAGGATGATCGAGGCGGTGTTGTTACTCTTCTCTTACGTTGTTTAGTTTCTTCAGTTATTTTGCATGGTTCTAATCCCATGTAGATAATGGTTTGGATTTTGTTGTCTTTTCATAATCATTCCTTTCATATTTCTACTATTTATTCTCCTAATGATGTGGTTGATCATTCAAATCTATGGTGTTAGATGAAAGATCATTAGCCACCTGCCACCTGGGTTTCATGCGGGGATTTCAACATGGTTGAGCTGGCTACTAAAAAATAAGGTCTTTTTCCTCTTAGATGAATAGTTGTGGAGAGAGAAGTCTAGTTTTACATGACAAAAAATTGAACCTTTTTTATCCCAATAATAACCACTGCCATCTTTGTAGGGTTTTGCATACTTGGTCCAATTTTTGAACAAGATCTGATAGGGTTTTCAAAAGGCTTGATCATGCCATGATTAAAACTCAATCCTTCTTTTCATTTTCTGAAGATAGGGACCTACCTATCATTTTGGTGTTTGATGTGACTCTCTTCGACCATTTTCCCATCTTCTTTTGAATCATTGGGAAAACAACTCACCCCTATACTTGTAAGACAATTTTTTCTTAACACATATTTATTGGCTCATGCTTGCACCTCTACTCATATCTTGCATATCTAGAATATTGAACCTCAACCCCACACACATGTTGGGTGGATTCAAAGGTGGATTGAGGCCATGAATCACACTACATACAATGCCCCGCTAGGGAATCCAAAATAAATTAACTTTAAGTTTTACTAAGTTTTCCAAACATATTTGTTTTTAAAAAGATAATATACAACAATAGTTATAAAAATAGTTGAAGCAATAACATACACTCATACATAAGCAACACATAAACAAATTACATCTCTGAAGGGTCCCATGACATAGACTCACATTTAAGTTTAATTAATACTAAAACCAATATATAACACATCCACGTTAAAAAATAAATACAAGTACGAATCCATTTAAATAATATACAATTATCTCAAATGCCACTTGGAAAAAATCAAAATGCACAATCATCCAGTGTACAAGTCACAAGGTATGAAAGACCAAAAGAATATACATAATAAAATAGATTACATCATCTTTTAAGATCCATGAAATAAAATACAATATAATAGGTATAACCATCCATCATAGTACACAAGAATAGAATGAAAGGAAATACATAATAGGGAACTCTAGCCACAACATCAAACTGTTAGATCTCAATGGTAAAAGTAAAAAGCACTACCACCTAACCTTGTGGTAACTCTAAAAGGGTCCACTCCCATTGCACTGAGGAGATAGTCCCAAGTCCCAAATAGGATAACAATCCCAAAAGTCAAAATCACCATCTAGGTCAAGAAAAACCTAAAAGAAATCTAACTCAAGGTACCAAGACACAAGTGACATCTAAACCCAGAGGCAACAATGACATGTAGGAAATCTACTATGTATGTGGGAAAGTGTCATTGCATGATTCAACTCTAAGGTTATCTTGGCAACCTCACTGGACTTTGGCCCCCAAGGGACTCTATGTGGCATTAGTATCCTTTCTTATTGACAAGGCATAATAATGAAGCAAGGCCACAACCAAGCATCCTCTCTACTCCCATCCTAGCTTGTACTAGCACTCAAGGCATGGGCGAGGAAAAAAAACAAAGACTTATTAATTCATTTTACTCTCATTTAATGAAATGTTATCACTTATTAACATAACCTACAATGAGTTACCTAGGCAACCTCTTTAGGGCTCCGACCTCCATTGCAAGCCACTTCTTAACATAACATATAGATAACCTACCCTAAGCTCAGTAAAAGAAAAAGGTCTCATATGACCATAAACCACACTTTAGTTCTTAAACAAGTAACTAGAAAGTACTCTAAAAACATCATTGATCAAAATCACAGATTTTACCCATAGAATCATCCTAGCAGGACCGATTCAAAAATAAGCACATATCTACAAAATCATGACATCACATAAAATCACCAAAATAGTATATTCTTGGCCTTTGGTAGACATCATGAAATTGGTCAACCCCTAAGTCAACCCCAAACCCAACATACAACAGATAGTGTAGTTCATAGTTTTAGTTTAATAGTAAGGTTCTAGTTTACATTACGTTATAAGTTCTCGTCATAAAAATGTTTACAATTTTCCCATATGAATGAACCCATTTTCACTTCTTAAATCTGATCACACAATCGACACTAACTCACAGAATCAATGTCTTTATTAAAACTCCAAAACAAACTAAATAGCAATTATTAAATTATTAAATAATAATTATCGAATTATTAATAATACAAATTATTAATACCCATAATCATTATTTAAAATCTAATAAAAAAATATTTAACTTATTAAACAACATCTAATATGAATTTAATTAATTAAATAAAATTTAAAATATATTAATTAAATTAATTAGCCAAGGCTATATTTAATAAAATTTATTAAACACATTAATCAAATTTATTAATAAAAACTATATTTAATAAACTTGATTAAATTAATTTTAAAATTTAATAAAATTAAAAACAAAATTAAAAATAATAATACAAGCATGATTTTAAGGCCCATTGGCCTGTCGTTTATGGTGGTTGCTGCAATAGACTTGTTGCGACCACAGTAGAGTACTTCTACATTAGCAATAGTACCTACAACCGCTGTAGCAGGTCTGTTGCATACACAACAAAATCACTATATGGGAAGGTAAGGGGATTAGATAAGGAGGGAAGGTAGGGTGTGGTCGCCCGCCTCCCACTCACAATTTTTATTTATTTTTAATTTTCAATTAAAATAATTTTGCACCCCATTTCATTTCAATTTTTTTTTTTTTAAAATAAAATTATCATGGTAAATTTTTTATTGTGGTAATTTTATTAACACAAATATTAAAAAAAGAGGATTTCCCAAAAAATCTGATAGGAGAAATACACATAATTTAATCGTATTTGTATAAAACAATCAAAATTTCATTTTGAAACCCTACTCGTATCAAAATACAGATTCTCAAAAATCTTTCCAACAAAGGTTTGCTAATTCACAAATCATATATAGATAATCTCAACCACAGAGAACGATAAATTTATAATGAGGGTTTCAACCTAATTTAAAACTCTAAAAACATATTTATCCAGCCACAAAGAAGATAGGAAATTAAAGAATGGAAAACTACTACACAAATAACCCACAAGATTCTACCTAAATCTGATGCTAATACGACAACGCATGGAGCACGCAAGTATTTCCTTTTCCTTCTAAAACCCTTTTTCTTAGAAAATTGCTCCTCCAAAACCCGATTATGGAGAAATGAACTCTAAATTGCTAATAATGATTTTTTCCCCAATTTAGGGCTTTGATTGTGCAATCACGCGAAAAGTCCTTTAGCTTTATTATTTAATTATATTTTAATATTCATGCATAACCTTTTTGCCATTTAATTAAAATATCTTTATTAAATATTTTTCTTTCTCTCTTTAATTAATTCTTGAGATGTTTTTGATGAAAATATTTATTAACTTCAGTAATAATAATATTTAGCATTTATTTAAAAATGAGCTCCTAAATATATTATTACTAAATTAAATAAATATTATTATGCCCAAAATTAGACTTTAACTAAATCTTTAAATTTAATTCTTTTATTTAATTAATTTCTTAATTAATTAAATATAAGTAAATATCAAATTTTCCTTATAAAATTTCCATTAAGCTAAATCATTAATTATTCTTTTAATTTGATTTAATTACAACAAAAATAATCATAGACCCACAAGACTAAAAAGAAAACACATAATAAAGTACAAAAAACTAGATCAAACTCAAGGGTTGTAATCATGAATTTATGTCACCTGACAAATTCAGAATGTAAACAACTCAGGTACTTGTCCTACTTTACAGGACAATTGGCTTAAGGATAGGATTTAGACTTAAGAGTTATCTCCCCTCTCTTACCATTGAGATATTATGATAGGGTATGCTCATCCTGGCAATTCAGGGAAGTCAATACTCGATACCTGCAATTTGCATAAAATCCATGCATGTACATACACATATATTTTAAACTAAATAGGCAATTTTGAGAAGTGGTGGATCATGTAGATCACAACTAGAAGGTGACTATGAATCCCTCCCTCAACCATTTCAGAAACACAATACATAAATTAAACATACAAGTACACCATTCACATGCAAGTATGGGGTAAGTATCCATAGAAAATGCATACAAATAATCCATCTAACATCATGAAATAAATAGAATCACTGTATACAATCATCATCAAAACATAATCATGCATACATGAAATAACTAGTACCATAGTAATCTCATCATATAATCAAATAAGTATGAAACAATGTCCAACAATGTGAAAATCAAATACCACTAAACATCAAACATAATTAGAAAGCTGGCCTAAAAGAGTTCAACAATAATAACTGAATAGAAAACTAGGGGTAGGCACTACACTATGAGGTTCCTTTTCATTTAAGGAAGACAATTGGCTAAGTACCAATTACGATCTTATGAAGCTACCACTAAGGATCTCCATATGACCTCTAAAACCCTTGCCATGGATCCTTTTGATTCAGATTTGCAAATCCATCTCATCAACCTCTGCCATCAGAAGCAAGTTGCAAATATCTATGCCGCTCATGGAGTTTAGATCAAGGCTTGGCTCCATTTGTTGGAGGTGGGTCACCAGACTTAAAAGGTATTTTTTTAGGCTCTCCAAGCTCACCACTCTATTGTGGGTTTAAAGAGAATTAAGGAAGGTCAACATACTCTTTGTGAACTTCTTGATATTCTCTAGGCCTTTGTGCACCATTACAAGAAGGTTTTCACTACATAGGGAAATTCCATTACACAGGAGCAAGCCTTGCTAACCTACATCTCAGTTACTCCTAAGAATCTTACACCTAAGAAACATGCTTTTTATGAAAAAATTCTTATGATAGCTAATCTTAAAGAGGTATTCTTCTCTATGGAAAATGACAAGCTGATGGGTATGATGGCTTTTCCTACAAAATCTATAAGACTTTATGGGACGTCATTGACCCAACCTCCATAGAATCTATCTTGAAGCCTTTCACTTGCAATATTTAGGGAGCATAATAAAAAAAAGGAAATATTAAATTCATACATAAATCTGGTGACCCTAAGGATATCTACAATTGACGACATATCACCCTTCTCAATGTCTCCTATAAGATTATCACCAAGGCATTTTCTCTTAAGATCCTACACCTATTGCTGCAAATTGTATGCCCTAAGAAGAATGGCTTTATTAAGTCTAGATATATTATAGACAATATCATTATGGTTTGTGAAGGCATGGAATGGGCCCTTCAATCTAAATAGCAAGCCCTATTTCTTAAAATTGGCTTTCCAAAGCATATGATGTATTAAATGGCCCTTCATCCTTGTAATATTGTAGGCCTTGGGGTTTGATCTTATTTTTCTTCAATCGGTGCAAATTTTTTTGGGGATGCCTATATGTGCATCACCATTAATAGGAATCAATATGATTCTTTTGGGCTCTTTAGATCTATTCTCCAAGGGTGCCCTCTTATGCCCTCTTTATACGTGTTGGCCGCTAAAGGGTTTATTTACTTGCTTGCTGATGCCATTTCAATGGGGTGGGTGAGGGGAATTTCTCTCCCTAATTCCTCTGAGAAATTGGTCAATGGGAACTTTTTTGATGACTCATTTATCACTCTCCTTGAGGAGGAGGATAACATTGCCAATGCTTTATAGTGCCTGGATATGTTTTGCCTTGCCTTTGGTTCAACTAGCTAATCACATAATACTTTGTGCTACAAACAATCTTTTCTGCTTGACCCTCCTTGACTTCCCAAATTTTAATGGAAATAGATTCAGCATGGGGAAGTGTTTTAATTTCTTGGCATACCTTTTTCTTTTCAAGCCTCCCTTGTGGATCTTTGGAATGCAATCTTGACTAGGATTGAGAAGAAGTTAGATTACTGGATTACCAAACTATTTTGATAGGTTAGAAAATTCTCGATTTGCTCCAAAATGTTGGATGCCACTCATGTTTATTAATCCTCTTTCTAGGCACCTTTGAAGGCTTCATATCTCAAGATTGAGAACTTTTTGTGTGACTTCCTCTAGACCTCAGATGCCTTACACCATGACTTCCATAGGGTAGTGTGGGATTTTTTCTATTTTCCTAAGGAGCCTGGGGGCCTTGGCATACTTTCTACCCATAAGTAGGAGACTAATTTGTTTACAAAGTGGTTCATTCATGCCCTCACTAGAAATGAAGCCTAGAAAATCCTTTTGTGACATTGTATTTCTTAAGGCTTTCCAGTCAGCTAGCCAACCTGGAAGGGGATTAGTTTTCAAACCTTGCTAGCCACTCCCAAACCAATTCAAATTTTAGGGACCTTTATTGCCAAAATAATTTGGAAATATTAGAAGTGATTAAGCCTTGGATTTACTAGGCTAGATATGGGTTCATAAATGGTCTCTCTATGAACCAACAAAATTTGTGGTGGTCTCCCTTGTTTGTTGTTCAAGGGATCCCCTTGGCTAAGATCCATGGAGCTAGTGTGCTGCATTTTTCAAACATGACATCATGACTCATAGAGACCTCTTTTCTAGAGTCCCCATGAGCCTTCACTCATGAGAAGTTATAAACCTAATTTGGGTTATCGCTGGTTGGTCCCCCACTTGCCTATGGTGGATGCACTCTACTAGCATTGACATTTTTATTCTTCTCAGCAGACCTAGAGATATAGATTCACTACTATTTGGCAAGCTATCACTGAGCCAAAAGTTGTGCACTTTTCCTAGTGCATCCTCTTCCAGGGGTGTTCTAGACCCAGATGCCCTTTTTGTGGGCAACCTGAGACATTTTTACATATTTTCTAGTTTTGCAAATAAACCCAATAGCATTGACATTGGATTCATGAAATTTTCAAGCCTTTTCATCCAAAAGCCTTTTTTTTGCATATGATCCTATTGGGGGATTCACCTAGACTCCCCATAAATACTCTCAAATATGCATGCTTTTAGAATAAAGGTCTTATTTAATATATGGATGGACAAAAATTCCATTGTATTTTCTCATAGCTCAATTGAAATTACTATTTCTATGTATACTAAATCTTGCATGTACAATAATATGATGATGTAGATTCAAGTACAAATTGATAAAGTGGCTCTCGAGGTGGCCCACCTATAGGAGCTCTTAGCTCATTGGAGGAATACTCCATGTATAGTTGCTAGGGTGCCACCTGATGATATTTCTAGAGATCACACACCTTCTCATGGGTATCAGTGTGGCCACAACTCTTTGGTCTACCAATCTCACACCTGTAGGTCACAGCCTCCTCATCACTCGCCTAGTGGTGGTTTTGGAGGTCATCAACACTTGATTTCACCTCCCTCAAGGAATGGTTCCAACTGGTCCCTGGTGGCTCCCCTTGTCTCTCCTTCTCCTATGTGGTCTTCTACCCATCCATATCTTGAGTACTCCTTCCCCCAATTGGACTTGGTGATCTCACCTCCCAGGTTAGAGGGAGATAAAGATAAATATAAGAATGATGATGTCGTGAATGGGTCGACTCCTCTTGAGCCCCCCACCAACCCCATTGATGTATGGGGCCATGATGATGATCATCCTTCCTCGACTAGCACTATTTTTGTAGCTTGAGGTTTCTTTAGATGTTTTTTTGATGAATAGTTAAGTGCCTAACCTTTGGCCATGTTAACTCTCATGGAGTGACCTTATGTCCCCCAACATTTTTTTTGTGAATATGTAAATTTATATTTAAGTTAATAGAAGGGGACCTATTCATATTGAAAACATTTAATATCCAAAGCTAACATCTACTATTGATTTATTCTTTCTTCATTAATAAAATATAACATTCATTCATTAACACATCACACTTATTAACACATAAAATTCAATAACATCCATTAACATTAGCAAATTAAAAGATTCTATTGTCCAAAATCATCTTCACAACATTATGTTTGTCCTCCACCTCATCTTGTTAAACACCCCCTAGAGTTGAAATACAAAAGGTTACATTAATAAAAAAATTAGTTACAATTAAATTATTTAAAAATATTAAGGATTGATCACATACCTCTACATTTCATTCATGCTATTGATCTTCCTCATCCAACTCATCATCATGATAGTAATTTCCATTGTCATCATCATCCTCACCATCACCATCACCATCACCATCACCATCACCATCACCATCACCATCACCATCACCATCACCATCACCATCACCATCACCATCACCATCACCATCACCACCAGCACATCATTATCATCATCTTCTTTATGAACATATCCATCAAGATCATCATCGAAAAACTATCGATTGTGATCATCATCTACACCATCTTCTACTTATTCAATATCTTCTTCTTCTATCACATTATACTTTGCCAAACTTCCTCTTGGATCATGTCTAATGAAAAAATACCAACTCAATTTATGTGGAATCTGTGAGTAAAATACCTACTTACATTGGTACGAAATAACATAGGGCTCATCTCCAACTAGCTCAAATTACCTTGTATTAACCATTGTAAATCCATTTTGATGTTCAATAATAGTTCTATTAGGATCATTTTCATTGAGTTATAGTTTGTACCATTTGATGACATAGAGAACCATTTTGAAGGAATTGAAGTCACACTCAAGTATATCATCCAAAATTCCATAGTATCAATTTTGATACTCTTGAGGATGTATGTCATTTCTAGATGAAATATTAGTCACCTCAAAGAGATTAGTTATCCCATAATCACAAGTTTTCTTTGTGTCATCCAAATTTTTGATTCAAAATTCATAATGATTGCATCACATAGCCTTTTGGTGTTTGATCTATAATAATATGTCAAACATATAAAACAAAATTTCATTGTGACTACTTGATAAACACACAGGCCATTAATAAATTTACACGTACCTCATGACCTATTAAGCCATATGCTAAATAAATTTCCTTTCGAGAAAAATTGAAATCTCCATTACAATAAGCTTCTTCAACCAATGAAGACACACCTTCCTATATTAGTGTGCAACCATATTATTGACACCGTTTAATCCATACCATTAAGCAATCAAGATTGTTTGCAAGATACAAATACAATGCTTCCACTCTTGACAAAATGCACAAAAAATAAATAGATGACTTAGAAATGATTTATTTTTAAGATTAAAAATTAATTAACTATAATTACATCTTATATTTACATTTCAATTTGCTCAATCTACCTTTCCCATCAAGTACTCCCCTTCAAATTCGTTAATGGGGTTGAGATCCAAAATGTTATTTATATGGAACTTTGCTGAAAGCTTAAGAAGATACTCAATAATATACACTATAGTATGGTATACCACATATCCCTCCACCATAGAACCCTCATGATGTTTTCTTTGTTCAACCAAATCCTTCATAAATCTCAAGTTCCTCTCAACTATCCACATTGACCTAGTGCATACAAGTCCACACATTTTAATGTCCTCAACTCTGTGTATGAGGTAGTGTTCTTGTGCATTGAAAAAAGTTGAAGATAGACACTTTTTCATTTTACACATTAGATAAGGAATTTATTTCTTCCAATATTTTATACTGTCTTTATGGATTTCTTTAGATGAAACCACCTACAAGAGATTCAAGACAAAAAAATAAAATAGGTATGAGACTTAAAAAAAATAATATACAATATATTACATAACAAGAAAAACAAATTGCAAATATAAAATACCTATACAAAAAATTGAAAAAATATCACTACTTAACTCATGTATTTTCTAAGATCATACATGACTTGCTTGACATTATTATCGAAGTGGTCTAGGAGACATAGAGGTAGCACATACTACAACAATTATAAATTTTTCATTTTTTTATTTTCTAACATAATATAATGAAAACTATATGTATTTTACAAATATATAGTAAATACATAACAACATGAATTACCTTGATGAATTTATGTCAATAATGTATTTTCAACCTTGGAAAAAATTCACCTTTCTTTGATAAGAGGTTGCTTATGTTTACAACAAATCCTGTGGGAATCACATTTTTTTTATGACTTCTTTTATAGCATTGCTTTTTTGCTCCCTTAATAACCAAGGAAGGGCACTTATTTTGATCTAGTCTCCATGGGTGTTTGATTAAATGAGATCTTTCATTGCATGAGTGGATTCATGAATGTTAGTACAAATTTTAACAAAATTTTCTTTGTCACGCCTCTCATCCAACATTTTTTATAATGTCTCTAGTACACTCTTTCCAATATGCATAGTATAAAACAAATGCACAACTTTATATAAATTCAAAACATAAACCATTAGGTGGAATGACATTACCTTGACAATTAATTCTATTATATTCCAACTTCCATAGGCAAGGTATCATCTTTCATGGCTTTGATGTAGTCTCTTAATTCCAATTGGAAAGAATTTTTTTGGCACTTTGATACTTATGGTTCATGTGGAGGAAGTTCCTATACTAATCAAACACCTACTTTCCTAAAGGTTTTGAATGGCGAGAGTTCATATTTGGACCACAAAATGGACATGAAAAATTTCCCTTTGTTTTAACTCCTACAAGATAATGATATAATTGGATTAAATATGTTAATTTTTATAATTATAATTATCATTCACTATTGGAACACTTTAACATACCACTAAAATGTGTTATCCCTGGGGCATCATGTATTGTCTATACAAGCATCACATGAATTGAAATTTTCTTTGACCTACTGGTCTAGAGATGTCATACATAGTGACACCCTTCTATAACTATAGAAAATCATAAATAAGAGGCCCAATATATACATTCATATCTCTAACTTAGTATTACCTAGTTGAATGAACAATAAAATTACATAATTATTGTGACCATTTTATTGCAAAATTTATAATTACATGTAGATAAATATTACATGAAAATAATACTTAGAAAAGTCATTTCCAATATGATGTACTCCTTCTCTATTGACATCTATAGAGGAATTTTATTGTTGATAAAAAAAAACAAGCCACATCGAGTAAATACATCTCATCTCTCCAAAATGGATTCACACCATTCACTACCAATAAAAGCCTGAGATTACAAGGTTCTTCTTTAAAGTGTGACCACTTTTCCTCTATTTCCTTGAATGCAAAGCCATCCAATTTTTTTTGAATAAAGTCATCTCAACTTTTATTGTGTGCATGGTAATCCATGTATCAAGCCAAGCTATTGCATCTAGATAAACATTGCATGCATAGAATAATGAGAATATAATGAAGGACCTTGTGAGGCACATTCTTTTTTATTTAATCTATTTGATATCTACTTGTCTAACATTCAGGGAATTCTTGTGCAAATTCATGTTCTTTAATGATATATAATATGATCATTGGGATAGGCATCTATTTCTTGATACTTTATTCCAAGATCTTTCATAACAACAAATATTTCTTGGTATGGGTGAGGTAGAATATATGATGGTAGAAACAAAAATTCACCTATCAATCTACAAAAAAAAAAGAAGGTTCATATAAACAATATTAATGACACATGATTAACTCTTTATTAAATATAATGACAAATATGACATGCCTTAACATACGTAACATTGTTATGTTGGATAAATCATTCATAACCTTCAAGTTCACTAGCACAATTACAATAGAAACAAAATTTATTTGGAACCCTTCATAAAGGGGTGCATCTTCCTTCTTAAGTAGAGGCACACCATGAACATCAAAGTCATGATCATGATCATGATCGACTATGCTAGTACCAAATGTGTCATGGATTAATGCATTTCTACCATCATCTTCAAATGTGTTTTTTGGTGCATGAATATCATCTTACATGGGAGAATTATATTCATCTTCAATATTCACACCTACATGTTCCTCCACTTCTAAATCCATATTCTCCGTGTTATGGTGGTCCATATCATGTGCCCTAGATAGGTTGAGCTATATAAAAATGATCAAAATAAATAAACCATGATCATTATCTCATCGTCAAGAGATTTATTATCTCTATAAACTATTAAAATGATATGATGAACCACTTACCAATGGATTGATAATCAAACCCCCCTTCAAAGTGATGATGGTCTCTACAATGTCCCTTAGCTATTTTGATGTTAGCTCTTCTAATCTTAAGGCCCTTGCAATTTTTGTAGTAATGATAACATTTTCCATCACCTCTTCATTTGATGTTAGACCAAAATCTAGCAAATGTCTTTCAATTTTCTTCTTTGCTTATATTATGTTGACCTGATTCAATGGGCCATAGGAAAATAAAATTGAGCTATCAAAACTTTGGTCTATAACAATTACAAACTATGACAAAATGATGTTGCAAATACACAAGGTGTCTTAGACCTAGTTATATATGGAGATTGAAATATTAGTTATGAAATGATGTTTCAATATAATATACTAAGTTGAAATACTTGAACATAGAAAAATTACAAAAAGAACCAAAAACATTAAACCAAAACCACCTTAGACATGAAAAAATAGATGACTAATCTATATAAAAATAGTTTGATTCAAAGAAACTTATATGTCAAGAACTATATCAAACTATAGAAGACCAGGGGAAAAAAGAATAACATCATAAATAGACACTACAATCAAAAGTATAACATGCAACAGGTCTATATAAGATTCAAGAGCTTGGATGTATAAATGCCTATGGTGTCTTTGTGTTCAACCAATAAGCTAGCTAACTTACTCATTTGTTAACTAACCTCATTATTGATAGTTGAATGGATGTTTCTCTTTGATTCAAAAACCAAAGCATAATTTAAATTAGATATTTATAAGTAAATCAAATTATAGACTGGAAACAAGTTCTTTTGTTAATTCAAAAATTCTATCAAGAATAATGTCAAGCAAACAACACTACAAATAATTAAACAAATAACAATACTCATGATTAATGTGTTTTCGGTAAATTTTCTAAGCACTCTTTCATAGATTCCAATGGTCACCAACATTGTCATGGTCATAAATTATGTGAGGGAGCCAAAGGGTATTTCAAAGCGAGGGCCTATGTTTCTCTTGATTATATTTCCTTTCTTTATCAACAGTTTATTTACTTGGGCTGCAATTGTTCTAGGTATGATCATGCCAACCCGTATTGGGAGAAATTTTAACATGAGCCCGATGGAAGCAAAATACATTGATTTAAAATTTTAACATTTATAGTATTAGTATCAAAGGTAATAGGTTCTATAGTTTATGTGCTTCTTAATTTTAACTATTTATGTTTTATCTATCAAAATTTTATGATGAGAATAATGAGCTAGAAAAGAGAGAAAAAATGAATTACCATCAAAATATAGAAAACTATCTTAGTTTTAATCAATGTTTTGTCTATCATTCCAATAATAGATCTAGTTAGTATGATTTGAAACTTGAAGTAAAAAAATAAAAATAGAAAATAAAAATAAATAAATAAATAAATATAGATCAGTAAATGACCAAGACATTGATAATATTTATTAATAAAACTAATAACTACAATAGAGTATCTCCATTAAAATAGGCACTAGTAGGAAAGAACAAAGAAGAAACCCTCCAGTCTAGCCTAGGAAAAACGTCCTTTATTATTACATCATAAAAGGGGAATACCCCAATTAAATTAAATCATAAATAATATTACAAATAAAAGATTGTAATACAAATTAATACAATAGTCAACAATTCTTCAATGCTGTTAAGACCAATTGTAGTTGGACCATTCTAGCCATTGCATTTTCAATCCTTCTGTTATTAAACAACTAGCTCAACCCTACCTTAATTACTTAACCATCAAAATTGTTAGTGATATGGCTACATAATCTTTTTAAATGTGATGGATGCCTTAGAGAAAATAATTATTCCTTTCTTTTAATTCATTTGTGATATCTCCTACAAAACTTGAAACAAGGCATTCATCAAAAAATTCTTTTATTCCTATTATAAGAAAAATCCTTAAACTATCTAAATAATTAATATTAGATGCCTTCCTAATTGTACCTTTGGCCCTATATTTGAAATAATAAACCTTGTCTCTTTTATGTTTTGCTAAGTAAAATAGATCAATGAGCTCATTAAAATACCTGTAATCTTCTAATGCCTTAACTACATTTGTATATCCTTGAAAGATTCCAATGCATTAGTCTCAAGCACCCATCATCTTAATTAGTCTTACAAAATGAACAAAAGAGCTGAAATATTATAAGTTGAAGTTTTTTGCTAAATATTAACCAGCTCTTCTAGCTTTTCACCTCCAACCCGAATTAGTCTCAGACATCTGACAGTTATGCTAACAAAGGCTCTGACTCTTAATCCATAATACTTAGCAAAGAGGGCATTATGAAAATAGAGTACCTCTCTCATTGTGAATACAACCACAAAGATATTAATTTTAATATTAAATTTAGGAGGCTAATAATCAGAAGCTGAACTACCCACTCAAAATTTCCAGACAAATTCTCAATACATATAATGCTACATTACTCAAGTAACTAAATGAAAATATAAATAGACATCACAAAAAGAGAGAATCCCTTCCAAAGTAGAATTAAAATGTATTCTTCTAGTATTCTATATTCATATTGAGTC
This sequence comes from Cupressus sempervirens, assembly GCA_028749045.1. Taxonomy (NCBI): domain Eukaryota; kingdom Viridiplantae; phylum Streptophyta; class Pinopsida; order Cupressales; family Cupressaceae; genus Cupressus; species Cupressus sempervirens. The sequence goes on along the minus strand of CM053788.1, from coordinate 277,354,550 downwards.
CACAAAACTACCATAGTGCACTAACATATGTACAATCAAGGGCATTTAAACTACCCTTTATTAGATACCAAACTATAATTGACCTACTTACATTTTACTACAAATGAAAACCCTGATATAAATAGTTACTAACCTAGATTAATCATTAACAAAACAAGTTCTTAAAGACTGAAAGTAGAACATGAATAGAATGGGCCTTATGCCCAAATTCCAGAACAAGTAGGGGGCAATGCTTCATGACCAAGCCATCTAACTCGAGCGAAAAAAAATGCCTGAATCAATAGATCCTTGATACACCTCATTTCTTCTAGTACACCATGATTACTTCCACTACATAATTCATATTTTCTACCTAAAAGTTAGGAGGAAATTCAAAAGAGAACCTTTCTCTGCTAGTCTTCTCAATGTTGGGGGTATAGAAATCCAACCTATCCAAATTGCCAAATTCCAATCCTAGATGGATATAAGCCTTAAAAAGGTTGAGACAATTGTTGAGCCATCCCTGATCAACATTCACCATGATCTTTCTCCAACCAAGAAGGAAATGGAAACATGCTTCTATCTTGGGCCACGCCATATTGAAAGCAACCCTATCTCTAATTAGTAGGGCTGATCTCCTAGGGATATTAGCCACCACCAGATTCCCTAGAGGATGGTCCATATACATCTCCATAAGGAGAACTCTCAAATATTCATCCAAACTAAATATCACTTCTATTATACCTTGGCACCAAGTGGAGTAAAAAATATTTAAATAGAGTTTTACCATATTCCATTTTTTGATCCTGGCATAGGCCATGCAACCGATGAAAGTGCCTATATATCACTATTTATCCTCTAGGTGTACTCATACTTGAAGATTCCTTTGCCAATAGCTCTACTTACCATAATGTGGGTCATCCCATCCACTGCCCTAAGGATTCGGTTCCATCTTTTTGGTTTGATATTGCCCTGAAAGGCCATGGTACAAGCCTCAAAAGTATGGAAAATGTAGATACTCAAATCCATCTTTAAAAAAATGCCTAACCTAATGACAGAGACTTGGTACTTTAATAAAATAAATAGACCAATAGTTGAAGCCTCTAGAATCTCCTTGATTTTCTTGAGATATCGGTGGATCTTGATGTCACCTTAGAATGATGATGTAGACATACTCTAGCCATATGAATTACATATATCAAAATGGGATGTAATAGACCTATATGTTTATTGCAGTCCTAATAAAATTTGATGCTACCTATCCAATGACCTAATGAGGGTGCCCTAAGGATATCTTTACTTGCCTTGGTTTCTTTATAATACCAACTTTTAATCTTCTAATTGCTATATGTTCCCCTGAATATCTAAAAAGCAAGATATGTTAAGACATGTTGTTGCCCCAAATAACCTAACCATGCATATAATTTCTTGATCTGGCTCTCCTAGGATAATCTATATCATGATATCAAATGTATCAATTTAATAAAAAAAGACTAAGCATTGAAAGTGAGAACCTAAAAAATCATCACTCGTCTCTAACTTCCAATAAGTTGACACCATCATCACCTTTACTGGCCAAAGTTTTTGCCTTTTGATTACTTTCTTGATATATATGACAAATCCTAATTTCCTCAAACCTATCTATTAGAGTAATAACTTCTTTTAGTTTGGAATTAAGGACCTAATTTGGGGTTGCTTTATTCCTTATAACATTTAAGATGATTTTAGAATCACCTTCAATGATGATTTTTGATAATCCTAAATTATGACACAAATTTAGCCCTTCTTCTAATGCTCCAAGCTCTACCAGGTTATTAGAAGTGGGACTGATGGACATTGCTTTTTTAGAAATCTATTAAACTAAGTCATTATTGATGATGCAATTGATTCTTGCTGCACCTAGATTACCTCTGGTTGCTCCATCGAAGTTGAGCTTTGTCCATCCCTTCAGGGGGTCCATCTGCAAGTTTTCCTTGCCTCACTTTTATTAAAATAAATGAGGGGTGGATTTATCAGGTTAGGCCATGCCTTTTTAATATGACCATCCTAGAAAGAAAAGGAGCCTTCTTCTATTTTGGATGTCCTAAGATGAGAGTTAGCTATTTCAACTATTCTAGCTTCTATTTTTAGGACTAGTTCTTCTAATTTCATCTCATAATCACTAAAAATTCTTTTGTTTCTTTCTTTCCATAGTTCCTACAGGAGGATGGAGGGATAGATGTTCTAAAGTTTACTATAAATGCCCTTACATAGGTTTGAAGGCCACCCCTTGAGAAAATCAATGAGTAATTTTGGAAATGGAGAAATCAAACCTATCTTTTGATTAAGCCATTCCCAATAGACTCAAGAGTATGGACAGTTATATAGAAGATGGTCTGCATTCTCACAATCCCACTTGCAAAGGACACACCTTGAAGGGCCTTCAATACCTAGTTTGCTGAGTCTATTAGCTGTCAAAATCCTATTTTGAGATGTGAGCCATAAGAAAAAACTTGCCTTTAGCAAACAAGCTGGATCCCAACAAAGTTTGAGTGGGATTTCTACCTCCTCCCATCTCTTAGAGTTTATCAGCACTTTGTAACCATTTTTCACACTATACTTGCAATCATTTGAGGCTATCTAGATGAGTTTATCATTCCTATCAAGCTGCTTGACTTTCCTATCTTGTATGATTTTTTAAAATGCCTTGATTTCAGCAGAATCCATCCCTACATCTTCCAATGGTTTCTAGATCCACCTAGAATGAGCTCCCTTAGAAATCTTTGTTCTGTAATCACTTACTTTCCTGCCCCATTGGCTAATAAGTTTCTCTTTTAGGTTTCCTAGGACATGGTCACTGTCTATCAGTGGATGCCTATCCTAAGAGTCTTCCCAAAAAAGGGCATCATTGCCCTTACCAACATCCCAAGTTAGAACAAGGTGATGACATTTGACCATGAAATTACAACTTTTTGATCCTTTAGGAAGGTTCTTCATTCTAAAAATTGAAATAGAGTCTTTTGCATCCAAATACTTATTAAACATTATCTTAGGCCATTTTTTCTCTCTTTCCATGTAAAGATGCCATATTAATTTAGCCCCTAATGCTTCATTTTTCCATTGTAGGTTCTTAATACCTAACCCTCCACATTCCTTGGGTTTGCATATGTTTTCCCATTTAACAAGGGCCATTTTTTAGATTCCTCACAATCATTCCAAAGGAAGTTTAGAATCCAATTTATGATGGAGGTGCTTGGGAAGCAGAAGGGTAGGATAGCGGGTATATTGGAATGGCCGATAAAATCAAGCTAATTTTTATACTCTTTCTTACTTTTGTAAGTTATTTATCTTTCCAGCATCCGATCTTGGCATCCAACTTCTCTAGCATATTATTCCAAACCTTTCCTGATCTCACACCCTTCTCTAATTCAATGCCAAGATACTTGCAAGGGAAAGAGCCTTTGTTGTATCCCATAATATGATAGATCTGGTCTTCCATCTTAGGATTTGTGTTGAAGAAATATATCTTTGATTTTGATTCATTCAATTTCTGAATAGAGGCTTTCATATATCTTTGTATGATGGATTTTAGTTTATTTGCCTCTTTCATTGAGCTCTCACTTGACAAAATTGTATCATCAGCATATTGTTGATGAGTTATATTGGGAATATTGCTAGTTATAGTGATCCCTTTAATTTCCTTTTTGTTAAAAGCCTCAGTAAGAGCTCTCCCAAAGGCTTTAGCCATAATTATGTATAAGAACAAAGATAAAGGATCTCCTTGTCTTATGCCCCTTGAAGTCTCAAAAAAGCCCTTGGGGGACCCATTAATGAGGGCCAAAATTTTGGTAGATGAGATACATTTGAAAATTAATCCACTAGTGGGAGAAACCAAAAGCTTCTAATGTTTTATAGAGAAATTGCTAGTCCACCACATCATAAGCTTTTTGGATGTCAAAATTCATAAACATACAAGCCTCTTTGTTCTTTTGGGCCGAGTGAATCATTTCTTAAATGATAAGAATACCATCCAAAAAAGATCTACCTAGGACGAAACCTGTTTCTTCCTCAGAGATAATCTTTAGAAGAATTAATTTTATTTTGATGGCTAAAATCTTTGAAATTTTTTTATAAATCATATTACAAAGCGTAATGGGCCTGAAGCCTCCCAAACACTCAGGCTCTAACTTTTTGGGGATCAGAGTAAGAAAGGTATAATTAATTTTAGATAACAGGGATCCACCCTTTCTAGAGGCTTTAATTTCCTTCCAGAGATCTATTAGAATAATATCCCAACATTTTTGATAAAAAAATGCTTGAAATCCATCTAGACCTAGTGATTTATCAGGATTCATGTTGAACATGACCGTTCTAACTTCTTCTAATGTTATAGGACTATTTAATGTTTTGTTTTCCTCTACTGAAACTAGTTTAGGGATTACTTCAAGCAAGTGGGATTGAGCTTCTCTATTTGACCCTCCAAATTATTTAATATATTCTAAAAATGATCCACAAAAATTTCTAAAATTTTGTTTGGTTTATCCACTGATATACCCATGTGGTTTTTGATACTTGTTATTTTACTCTTGGCTCTATTATAGAGGGTACAATTATGGAAGAATTTAGTATTTCGGTCTCCCTCGTCCAACCACCTTTCTTGAGACTTTTATCTTCAGAATATTTCTTCTCTAGACAAAATATCCTCTTGTTTTGCAAGCAATTCTTTTCCTAAAAGATAGCTTTCATTATTCATGCCTTTCTTAATGCTTTTTGATTTTAATTCCTTTAGCCTATATTAAATGTCCAATTTTTCCTTAAAGATGTTGTTAAAGTGTTCTTTGTTTCATCTGAGAATCTTTTCTTTGAGCATCTTCATTTTAGAGATGAAGATAAACATCCTAGAACCTTCAAAATTACCTTCTAACCACCATGTCTTAATATTGTCTAAGAAACCAGGATCTAAAAACCACTTTTTTTCACATTTAAAAAAACTCCTAGCAGTTCTATGAGGTTTAGAGAATTCAACTCTAATGGGGAAATAATTGGAACCACAAATAGGAAGAATCATAGATTGAATATTTAAATTATTGACATCTAGGTCACCTTTAATGAAAAATCTATCTAATTTTTCTGCAATATAGGTAAAGTCCTTTTGCTTATTGTTCCAAGTGTAATTTTGATTCTTGAATGGGATGTCAATCAAGTTATGGAAGTCACACCATTTTTTGAAGTCTTTCGAAGATTGAGGAATTTGATGTGAACCCCCTATTTTTTCATTTAAGTTTAGAATGGTGTTGAAGTCTCCTCCTAAAAAAATTAGATTATTATGATAATTTTTCAAAAAATAGCTAATTTCTTCCCATACTACTCTTTTCTCGATATTGTTTTTGATTAGGAAAACAGGTTTTACAAGGATCCTGAAACCCAAAGTTTTACAACAGAAAACAACTTAAAGCAAAAAAGATAGAAAAAAAGCTGCCTCAAAAGGCCAGAAACAAAAAGGCCTGAAGCTTGAGAAACAAAGGCCAGGAACAGAGCCTGGCAAGCAGACTAGTGTCCCTTCTTATCCATTGCCTGCAGGGTTTCTGCAGCATCACTTTCCTTCTGGTTGGCCTCTTCCTCCTGGATTGTGGGGAGGAAATGCATCTAGTCCCCCTGACTTTCCTGGATTCCAGTCTCTTTCTGAGGATCTTCCCGACTGGTTTCATGCTCTGTACTCTGCTCCACGTTCCCCACAAGACCGACATTGGTCAGATAGTCCCCCAGATTAACAATTTTTTCATTCAAGGTATGGAGGGTATCCATAATTTTTTTAGTCACAATCTAGTGAATGGAATCCAGCCTTTGGACCTTCTGCTCGAGCTGGGTGATTTTGTCCTCCTGATTGTCTCTGGGGTCCAGGCTTCTATCTTTTTCCCGGCTGCCCACCTGGTCTTTACTACCTCTGGCCTCATGATCCTTGACATCCCCCCTATTGTTGGTCTCATTGGACCTATCCTTCAGAGTCTCAATTTCCTGAAAAAGCCACTTAATGGAGCGGCAATTTTCAATTAGGCTATTCTTTGCATTGTTGAGAAAGTTGAAACCCGTTTCACAAACATTGTCAGAGAGAACCAAAAGAGTCGGGTCAAGGAGCTCATCATAGTGGGTGCTACTGTCGAGATCCCCCAACACTTGGATTTTAGTAGGTTCTCTGACAATGCCCATACTGACCCTATCCACATTGAAGTTGCTCCAGGCTCTTCTCTTATTTTTCCTGATGGCCTCCCCACCCTTTTCAACCATGATTTCTATCATCTCTTCTGGGGGCAAAATGGGGACCTCCAGGGGGGAGGTGGGCGCAATAGGGCTAGGGGGAAAATCGGCGTGGTCATTGAGATGATCATGGGTTGGGGTCTGGTCCAATTTTCTTTTCTTGGGGTTATTTTGGGTTACCAAGGGGGTCACCTCCTTCTTGTCATTATCTTTCTCCTTGTCATCTTCCAACTCACTTTCCTTCTCTACCATCGAATTCGCCTCCTCCGACTCCGTATCTGACTCATCACTAGACTCCTTAGGATGAGGGGAAGGGGGGTTAGGGGGAGGGCACCTGGGGCTCTTCCTGCTAGGGAAGCGAGTAGAGGGATTGGCTTTTGGGGTTTCAGACTTGACAGATTTCACAACATGCACTTCCTCTGAGTCTGAGCTGGCGGTGTCCTCCGAGGAGCCACCTGAAATCCCAATGGACTTGACTCTTGTCTAGGTTTTCAGAAACTCAAAAATGAGGAGTAGAAGACCTTCATGAAGGGTGGGGTTCTTGACAGGACATTTCTTGTAACTCTCTATATTCTTAATCATAGAAGTATAAATATAGAAAGGAAAGGAGATTTTCACTTTATGTCTAAAATGATTATGCAGAACAAAATGATGGGTCCTGACTCTATCAAACCTAGGCTCCAAAGTGACATACTCTATGATGATCCTCAGAACATGCCCCCAGATCTTCTTGATGGATTCAATGTCATAGTAGGTGTCAATCTTTACCAGTTTTCTTTTCTCCTTGTCATTCTTAACGAAAGCATTGGCAACATTGGCGGACATCTTCTTATCCCCGAAGAAGCTCATGCCTTCCTAGGAGAAGCTTGTCACCTCTGCAATGAGATCCTCTATGATTTGGTGGGAGACACCATCAATTTTGACCTTTCCGTTGTGCCAGGTTTTAACCATAATCTTGGTAACCCCCGCGTCGAAACCATGGAGCCTCTCCATGAAGCTGGTTATGCCGCCCTTCTGGAGTTTTTTCAAAACCTTCCCTTTTTCTTTCTAGCTCTCCGTTTCTCCCCATGGATCTCTTCTAATCCTTTCTCCCACCATTGTGATATTATGCCTCTCTAACCCTAAAACCTTAATAGAATTGCAGAGCTTAAAGATGAAAAAATTGCTAAGGACAAGAGCTTTAATGCGCGTGTTATTGGGTTTAACTCTGGCTTTCTTCTGCTCGTGTAATTCATACATGTTATTATGAAACGGTGGGGGTTCTGCATAACTCCAAATGATTCCCTTTTTAAAACATGATTTAGCATGTCTAATCATCATAAAAAAGAATTTGAATTGGTACCTTGAATTTTCTCCTTTAGGATGAGCTCCATAGCCGCCACCGAAAAATGATTATTGTTTCCCCACGTCATCACTGAATTGAATGTGACCGCTGCATTTGCGAACCAATCAGCAACCACGTTAGCTTCACGGTAGACATGGCTAACATGGTAATTTTAAAATTTGCTCAAGTCCATTTTTAGGTCCTCAATTATGCTTTCAATGGTCCATGATAGTTTGGTAACTCCTAAAATACAATTAATTATATTTAGGGAGTCTCCTTCAAGCCATAGTTGTTCGATCCTTGAGTCCAGGGCTAGCTTAACAGTGAGTCTGGTTGCAATGGCTTCAGCCAAATGGTTGGTTTGGTCACCAATAGGGGAGGAGATAGTAGCAATGCCCCCTCCCAAGCTATTTCTTATGATTCCACTGCATCCAACAGGACCAGGGTTCCCCTTAGCCGCCCCATCAAAATTGGCTTTATGCCAGTTTTTGGGGGGGAAGGACCAAGTAGCCTGCTGTCTTCTTTTGATCCTATCTTCTTTCCTGGTCTTAATTCTCCCTCTGTCCTTTATGTTTCCATCTCTTGTTGTGGAATAGTTCTCTTTCATGAGGCCATCAATTTTCTCTGCTATAATACCCTCAGGAGCTTCTCTATCTCTGAATATCCTGTTGTTGCGCTCCTTCCAGATTCCCCAGCAAAAGTGTGGGATAATCCAAGAACTCAAAATTTGGGAGTTCAGGCCTTTGTGGTTGCTACTCCATTGTATGAAGAATTCCTAGATACTGGCTGGTAGGCACCAGTAGAAGTTCATATTGGAAGTTAGAAGACTCCACACTCTAGAGGAAAAGGGGTAGTGAATGAAAATGTGATTAATCATTTCCAGGTCATGCTTACAGAGGTAGCATCTTCTAGGAATAATTTGGCCTCTCTTGGCTAAATTATCCAGGGTAAGGATTTTGTCTTGCAAGAGGAGCCAAAAGAAAATGTTGATTTTGGGCATTAATCCAGGGGTCCAGGCCTTGACCCAAATAAGTTTATCCCTTGTGCCCACAAGGGAAAGATAGCCTGGGGCTACAGTATAATGGCCTCCAGAAGAGTCTCCCCAGACTAAGGCGTCACCTATCTGGTTGATTTTGATAGCATTCAAAGAGGCCATCAAAGGTTTGAGATCCTATGAAAGCTCTACCAGATTGTGCCATTCATTCCCATTTCTGTAGTTACTAACCAACACAACATATCTGCCTATTGCCTGATCAGCCCACCTACCGAATGAAGTATGGTTATTGAGAGGTTCCTGAAAAAGCCAGCTGTCCTGCCAAAAAAGGATTTTGTCTCCCATTCCAGCTTTCCATTTGGCCCTGGATTTAGCAAGGGGAAGGGCCTTCAAGATACCATTCCAAATGTTAGAACCCAACAACAGCTCGGCCCCCTGGAAAATGGAGGAGAGAGACAGGCCTCCCAAGTACTTCTCAGCCAAGATGTCCCTCCAAACCCCTGTGCCTTGAAAGATGCGCCAAGGAAGTTTAGCTAAGAGGGATTGATTGAGGTAAGAAATTTTCCTGATACCAAGACCTCCTTGACTTTTGGGCAAGCAAACCTAGTCCCAAGCTACCAGGTGGTATCTCTTGTGGTCATTAGTTCCAATCCAGAGAAAGTGCCTCTGAATCCTCTCCATTCTGTTCACAAACTTAACCAAAATCCCAAAGAGATTGAGGGCATAGGTGGGGAGGTTCTGGAGAATTGAGTTAACCAGGGTGCATTTACCTACCTGACTGAGGGTGGCCCCTTTCCAACCAGCAATTTTCTTGATGAAGTTGTCGATAATGCTTGTCCAAAAGGAGTTCGGGGGTTTGGAGCCTAGAGGTAGCCCAAGATAAGTCACTGGCAGGGACCTAATGCCACAACCTAGAATTCGAGCAATTTTCCTCAGCCTCTCCAGAGGAGTGTTGAGGAAGAAGAGAGAGCTCTTGTCTAAGTTAATAGCTTGTCCAATACCCCTGGTGTAGGAATTAAGAATGCTTTTGAAGGTCCTGGCCTCCTGAACTGAAACTTCACCCCCCAAAATCGTGTCATCTAAAAATTGCTGATGAGTGAAAGCGGATGGACCCAAAGAAGGCCTCAAACCCACTAAACACCTATCCCTGATCTTCTTCTGGATGAGTCTACCAAGGCATTCTGCCATGATAACAAATAGGATCAGAGAGATGGGGTCTCCTTGCCTTAGACCCCTTGAGGGGGAGAAGAAAGGAGAGGGGTGGCCATTGACCAGAACCAACAAAGAGGGTGAAGACACAAGCTAGGAGATGAGCTTGCAAACCTAATCATTGAGGCCAAAGTCATGAAGAATAGCAAAGAGGAACTTCCAGTCAACCTTGTCATAAGCTTTTGACAGGTCCAGCTTAAGAAGGAAGCCTTCCTTTTTGCTCGCCTCAAGAGAGTGGATAACCTCATGAACCGAAACAATTGAATCAAGGATCTGCCTGCCTGGGACAAAGCCAATTTTTTGATGAGAGATAAATAGAGGGAGAACTCTGAGGAGCCTAGAAGTGAGAACCTTGGAAATGATCTTATAGAAGGAATTGCAGAGGCTAATGGGACAAAGCTAGTTTCTCGATATTGTTAGTAGGACCATAAATGTTAATTAGGATAAACTTAAGATTAGATTTCTGACTTGTGACTGTACCACTAATCCAATTATTATTCATACTTAATATTTCTAAGGTAACTTTTCTATGATTCCAAATAAACCCTAAACCCCCAAAAGTGCCTACAGATTCTTGCATAGCAATATTCCAATTATCTAACTACTTGTCTAGTTTAATACCTTCTATCCTATTTAGTTTTGTTTCCTATAATAAAATAATTTTAGATTCAACCAATTTAAGGTTTTTTTTTAATAATATTTTTTTACTAGGGGCATTTAAACCCTTAGCATTCCATGTGGTGATCTTCATGGCTCTTTGGGAAGGATCTTCCCCTTCACTATGTTAAAAAACTCATTGATTTTTTGCTATTCACATGCCTCACCATCCACTTCTCTGAGTTCCTTGAGGGATTTTCTTCCTCTCTTGGGGTTTGTTCTACCAAAATTAGGGGAGTTAACCCCTTCTTGGTTCATCATTATGCCCAACTAGTCTAAATTCTCATGTGCACCTTTGACTATTTCTGATTGAATGCTCTCCATAATCTCTTCTTCTTTAATGACCAGTTCTTGTAGAATCTATTTTGTTAAACTTTGGTGATCCAAGGGTGTTCTGTCCTCATCCTTACATCTCCTTTTGGCTTCCCCATCATTAGTGTCCTTATTTGTTTGATTTTCTTCATCAAGAGATAGAAGGTCCCTTCTGAGATCTTCAAAAGTATAATTGTCTCTTCCCAATTCTAATACCTACTATAGTAGTTCTTCTTTTTCTAAATTACTACACTTGTCTACATTTTCCATGTCGAATACCCATATCAATTCCTCTGAAATACTTTCTAAATTTTCCTTATCTTCCTCTTTTAATTCTACCACTTTAATATTTTCCTTCTCCTCCAAATCTTTATTTAAAAATCCTAGAATTTTAGTACTAGGATGTCTTTAGACGTATTTTTTTCTGAAATTGTTTTCTTGTGATTGTCTATAGGAGACTCCCTCTTCAGGGTTGGAGTCTGCCAAAATTTTGTTAGTCATGTGGGAGACTTCTTATTAGGGTAAGATACCTCTAGTAATAGTTCTTTGGTCTGCTACTCTTGTACCTTCAGGTTATCTTCAATATGTTTACTTTTATTGGAAACTGAGTCTCCTCCATGCAGGGATGAGAGTTCCTTTTCATCAATATCTCTGAGTGAGTTTTCTAATTTCTTAATACTCACCAAGTTATTTATTGATTCCAAATTCTTTTGTCCATATATAGATTTCAGAGAGCCTTTCCTTTTCTTTGTTTTCTCTTCTTCCCTTCTATATTTTTAATTGATAACTATTGCAATCTGTATGTTGGGCTACTTGTCTAATTTGGGGGGTTTTTCCAAACACTTGGTAGGCTCCATCTGCTCCACCCTACCTGGTGACTATATTCTATTTATGCTCTTATCTATGTTCACTTGGAGATTTTCTTTGCTATTTTCTTGGAACCTCATAATTGCTTCCTTATGATTTTCATTGGTTTGGAGTGTCTAACAATTATTGTTCTCTCTCAAAACCCTATTTTCCTTTTCTACTGATTCTATGCCTGAACGATGTCTTATATTAGTTAGTACATCTTTCCCATCTGGGCACTCCTACATTAGTCTCTCATACCCTATTTTGATCAGGGGAAAGGAGACATTGAGATTTGAAGTAGCTTGTTGAATTTTGAAAGAGGTTTTCCATTCATCATCAAGCCTAATAATTTCTGTGACTTTGCTTTCATATCTTTGAAATTTTAGATTATATATAGATCTATTGGTGATAAGTTTGATTGGTTTGAGAATCTTATTGTTTACTTTGCAATTGATTAAGAGTTTTGTGGTTTTACAACACTTAGAGGAGGCATCTAAACCCATCAATTCTCCCACTATACTTCAAATCTTTTTGATGATACCTATTTGATTTAACTCTGGGGGAATAGGGTTTATAGAAAACCAGGTAGGAATTAAAAATTCTAAGTTATCTTCATTATAATTGGGCATCCAATTAAAGAATTTAATTGCATGGCCCTTAAAAAAACAAATAGAATTATCAAGAAAATCTTTTTCATAGCCTCCTCATAGCAATGAATGTAAATTAGTCTGTCAAAATAGTGAGAAATACCTACCTAATAGCTGCTGAATTCTTCCAGCCAACCAATCAAATTATGTAGCTTTGCTTTGGGACCATTCCAAAAGGCAAACAATTTGACTTCCTGACATTCTTGCCAATAGTCTTCACTAGCTTGATCATTGATAATAATGACCTCATCACATTGATCTTTGGGGAGGGGACAAGGCAATCAAATGGGGGAAATTGAAGGCTGAAAGGGGGGGCAATGACAAGGAAACCTATGGTGAGGAGGGACATATGTTTCTATAGAGTTAGATGGTATGAAACCTGGAATAGGGAGTGATGGGCCATTGAGAGGAATGGTGGAAAAACTCATTTGTTTTGTATAAATAGGGTTAAGATTAGACTTGGCATATTTGGTGAGGTTAAAACAATAAATCTATTTATCTAAGTTGCTAGTGAATAGGATCATAGAAGGACCACTATTTGGGAGTTGACGTAAATGGAAAAGATTGCCACAAACATTGGCTTCCCAGTTAGCAAAAAATTTCTAGACATTGCTAACCTCCTCTTGCATGCAATCTAAAAAGCTAAATGGGTTCGAAGTCTATACAACAAAGGAAGAAGATGCTTGATGAATGTCTGCCAAAGGTGCCGACAACTACTTGCTTCCACTTATGGAATTCTTGGAGCTATTGACAGATAAAAACTCTGGGCATAATTTTGAGAGCCCTAAAATTCTTGATTTTACCTGTGTTCGTTTATGAGGGTGGTCTATTTTTGAGTGAAAAAATTCACATTTTTCCCTTTTCTGCTTTTCATTTTATTTGCCTTTTTTTTTAATAATAGAACTTTTGAGTAGTGAATAACTTGGAGTAAAATATTAAGATACAATCTAGTATAGAAATAATATCAAATTTATTTATATTTTTTATTACGAAATCTCATATCATTAACCTTAAATATACTATTTTATAGACAAAAATCTATAATCAAATAAACATGTATGTGAATGACATTATTATATTTCTAGAAACATAAGTAGGACCAAACAAGTTATTACCCAATAAGGTCACATGGACAAAGAGTCAAGTGCATGAGTCAACACTGATCAAAGGCCCTAAGGGGAAAGCCCCAAGGCCACTCTTCAATAACTTCCATCAATATTGGAACTACTCCTCTATAATAATCATCATTTAGAATTTTAACTTAATATGCCCAAATGATTATTATTCTTAACATTTAGAACTAATCCTCTATAATAATCATCATTTAGTAGTTATGAGATGATCAAATCGGAGGCAATAGCTGAGATCTTAGATTGATATAATTTCTCAATGATCATATGAAATGAAATGGGCAGGTGAGTATAAATAAACTAGATAGATATTGTGTACAAATGAAGGTATAAAATGGATAATTTTGGAGTACTTAGTACATACACTTAGCATTTAGTGTACACATATCATCATTCAAGATCAAATGGGTGTGTGGGATTATACACACAATGAATAGTAAAGGAGGGAATTGAACATACTAGAAAGGTCCCAAGGCTCACTCTTGTTAAGGTCCACTTTAGCAATGACACTTCCTATGAAATTTCTATCTAAAAATTTTCTCATGAGATAATGTGTTATGATAATGGTAGAAAGTACATGAATGCAAAACTGAACCACAAGGGAATAGAAAGGAGTTTGTCGGGTTGTAGCTAAAACTACTAAAGGATTACTTTAATTGCCTAATGCATGATCATAAGATGGGCATGAATAGGCCTAAGATGAGTTATTATTTACAATAATAGTCAAGGAACAACATTTTTTAGTGCTTGGTCATTCATGGTTGTTTATATTCTTACTCACCTTGGAAAAGTCCCAACTATTTCTCATCAAATCCCTTTTAGCTTTATAAAAGAAAACCCCACAAACCCTAATTAAAAAAAATCATAATTAGGGTTAGTGAATATACTATATAAATATATGAATACCATGGGAATGAGAGTGTTGTACAATTGGGATAGGGGGTTGCATTTGTGCTACAAGTTAGTGTTAATGGGAAGTCATCCCAAAAAGATTGGGGTCACAAATTGTGCTACTCAAATGCGACAAGAGTTAAAATGTTCTTAGGGCATAATTGATGGTGTTTTTGAAAAGATTCTTAGCAGTTTTAAGAAATGCTATTTTCAAATAAAGTTAGGTTCCAAGCTAGGCAATTTCATTTTCAAATCACATAAATTAGGTTTTAAATAATTTCATTTTCAAATCACACAAAACTAGTTTCAAACAATTTCATGTCTAAATCACATAAAATTGAAGTAGTACACATCCTAACCTAGGTAGTGTCGATGATACGTGGGCTTGCAGTAGTGAGTGACTCAAATGGTAAGTTGGTGCTCAAATCCCATGCTAGCCAAATCATGCCTTTCTTGCATGGATAGCTATGAAAATGAATTTGTCTTTAATTTTTTTTAATATTTTATTTTAGCACACAACTGTCAGAATTTTTACAGCCACATAATAAGTAGTCAATATTCTGACAATATTGGGGAGTGGTTAAAACAAAACCAAAATGTGCTCTACTATTAGAAATTATTGTTGGAAACCAGGGCAAAATGTAGTTCTTTTACTCAATTTAGTATATGAAGGCAACTGTGAAGAGTTGTATCTAAAATTTGAAGACATCTAATGAAGTGAAGACCTTCAAACCAAGGAAGAATAACAACTTTCAAGGCTCAAGTTTATTTTCTTTCTATCAAGCATCAACATTAATATAGAAGCATTCAAAGGAGTTTGAAGCATAATAAAAGATTTTTGGTTGATGATTGGGTTGTACTTATCCCTTGGGGTTGGGTGCAATTTCATGTTATTCTCATATTTTAACACTCAAGCTTTTCATTTGGATTCAATCATTAAAAAATAATTTATCTTAATTACAATTGATTTAATTATAAGATGTGGTTTTTCTCTAATACACTTGAGTAGATTTTTAGTTGATTTTATGCATTTTAGCTCATAGAAATATTAGACACAACATTCAAGAGCACATACATAATTTATATTTTGGTAATGTTGGAATGTGAAGTCATCATAGATAACCACTACTCCTAATTGAGTTATAAAATGGGGTTTGATAATCATACACACTCATGTTGTGTACCATTAAGGTGCTTGTTGTATGGTGAACATGTAAATGATTTCCTACCAAAGTTGCATTTTCAAGACTTACTATATTTAGAAAGTTTGTATGAGTAGAATTACTATAAATAGTAAGGTATTTTAGTGACTTACCAACAATGGTATTTTTAAGTAGGAGATAATTTCCATAGTAGGTCGAATTGTGATATTGCTATCAGGATTTAACTGTGTGATTTTGAGTCAAACTCATTGACCCATGTTTCATGAGTAGTGATTCAACATGAATCCATATCTCATGAGAATAAATGGAACACTTAGCACTCATTGGATCTAGGTGATGCTCATAGGGGTGAAGCATCAGGACTTTCGGGGAGGTCACCCATCCTAGTACTACTCCAGCCCGAGTGCGCTTAACTATAGAGTTTCCTCCATGGCTAAACCCAAAGCTTGCAACCCCATTTGAAAAAACTTCACGAAGTGTTGTGCCTTATGAACCATTCATTAGAAAGTCCCTTAAGCTCATTAATTTATAAGTAGGAGATAATTTCCATAGTAGGTCAAATTGTGATATTGCTATCAGGATTTAACTGTGTAATTTTGAGTCAAACTCATTGACCCATGTTTCATGAATAGTGATCCAACATGAATCCATCTCTCATGAGAATAAATGGAACACTTAGCACTCATTGGATCTAGGTGATGCTCATAGGGGTGAAGCACCGAGACTTCCCGAGAGGTCACCCATCCCAGTACTACTCCAACCTGAGTGCACTTAACTATGGAGTTTCCTCCATGGCTAAACCCAAAGCTTGCAACCCAATTTTCAAAACCTTCACCAAGTATTGTGCCTTATGAACCATTCATTAGAAAGCCCCTTAAGCTCATCAATTGATAAGTAGGAGATAATTTCCACAGCAGGTCAAATTGTGATATTGCTATTAGGATTTAACTGTGTGATTTTGAGTCAAACTCATTGACCCATGGTTCATGAGTTAGTATTTTTCACATGATAGATGGATTCATGAGTCTTGATATTGCTATCAGGATTATTCTCATGAGAGATGGATTCATGTTGAATCACTACTCATGAAACATGAGTCAATGAGTTTGACTCAAAATCACATAGTTAAATCCTGATAGCAATATCACAATAGTATTTTTGACAAGCATTTTCCATGTAGTTTTATAAGTCACACTAAATTTAGTAATTAGTCTATAATTTGGTTGTTATGTGTAATTTGAAGTCATGATTTTTCATATGTTCTGAACTATTGAGAATGGATTGAAGAAGCTAATCAAAGAGGGAGATTGTTGAAGAAGACTACGTGTTTCAATCATTATTTTGTCACTGATGTGAAACCTACTATTTTTTGAAAAGACAACTACTTTTAAGATCTAAGTACTATTAATTATTTGATTGATGAAGAGGATTTAATCAAAAGATGTAACAATAGCACCTAGAGGAAAGGTTGAGTTATGATTATGCAATGAAGTACAAGAATCAATTAAGACAGTGATAACATGATGCATTGATAATCTACTTGAGGTTACAAATCCTAGCTACACTAAGAAAAGTTAGAAGAACAAGTTACACAAAGTTTGTCTGCTAAGCCTGACCAAGTGGATAGTTGGTGCCAAGCAAAGTCAGTGCAAGCAAAGCAAAAAGTTAGTTAGAGCTGAGTAAAAGCAAATTCTAGTGGATGCCGAGCAAGACAATTAATGTCGAGTAAATTTTAGTTGATGCTGAGCACCAATAAACTTTAGTTGATGTCGAGTGATTCTATAGTGGATGCCAAGTAACATAATATGTGTTGAGCTTTAGAAGGTTGATAATGTCGAGCTGCTGCATTATTTTAAAGATCATGGATTCGATGAATCTAAGCTGACAAGTTTATTTTCTTGGATTGTGTGAACTAGGTGGAAGATAAGGATGATGAGCTGGTGCTGTAGAATTCAAGGTAAACCATTTTGAGATGAATTCAAAGTGGATTCTAGGAGAAGTTTCTAGAAGAGATATGGAATATGGGGTAGATACATTGTATCCTACCTAATCCATCCTAACCCTAAATTGGATGATGGAGAATGAGTGATAAAAGATCTTAATTTACTATTTATAGGAATGGCTAGTCATGAAGCAAGGTTGTCATGTGCAAGAACCTAAGGAAGAGGAGTCAAAAGGGTTTTGCTTCATCAAGTGAACTAAGAGAAGAGTCTACAATGGCATGCTAAGCAAGAAGGCTTAAGGAGATGAATGCTTGAAGGGTGAACAAGCTATTAGAGCTACAAAGTATGAAGGCCAAGTAGAATTGAGGACTGAACATAGATCTATAATATACAAGAGAAGTTGTAAGTTGTATCAGATCAAAGCCTTACTGTTACTCTCTAACAATTATATCAGTCTAGGGTAAATCCTTTGGATTAAGGTTGACCTAACAGTCATTTTAAATTCCTTTAACCAGGTGACCTTCAAAGTGAATGCTCTAAAGTCCTCTAACAAGGCTCACTCTTAACAAGGTGATTGAAATCCTTTAACAGGGTCACATTTAATAGTGTATATTGTAACCTTTAACAGGGTTGGCCTTTCATAGGGCATCACTTCAGAAGAGTGAAAAGAGTAGCATGTTACTGGTGGTTTTTTCCAAATTGGATTTCCACATAAGTCATTGTGTCAAGTGTGTTGATGAATCTATTATGCTTCATGCTTTACATTTTTGCAAGTTGATTTGACAGTAACCTACAAGTTTTACGTTATTGCATGGATGCATGCATGAGTATAAATGTTTTATGGGTTCACTAAGCTATGAAAAGTTTTATTTATACAACTAGACCTTGGATAAATAATTCACCCCCTCTTAGTTATTTTAAAGAATGCCAATAATTGGTATTAGAGCCATCTACTTAAGATGACTAGTTTGAAGGTACTAGAAGCACAAAGATCAAGATGTCAAAAAGAGATGTACCCAAGCTTAATAGAGATAACTTTCCTAAATGGAAAAGTTTGATGAAGCTACACCTTGGAGGATTTGGAGATGACACACAATCTACCATTTCAGTGGAACATGTTAACCCAGCTGGAGCCCTAACTGTTGAAGATATGAAGAAAAAGAAAGAACACAATCAGACAATGTTGGAGATTGCCTCTGCCCTAAGCTATGCCCAAATTTGATGATATCAAAGGTCTTGATAGTGAAAATAAAATGTGGGATGCCCTAACCACTATCTATGGAGGAGGCACTAATGTTCAAAGAGCCAAAGCTGAAAGTCTTAGAGGTAAGTTTGATGATATGAGAATGGAAGAAGGTGAGAATATTGCTGAATATGTTTCTAGGATAAAAGAAGTTGTTAATGCAATGAGAGGAGCTATTGGTCATATTGAAGACAACACTATTCTAAGTAAAGTCTTGAGAACACTATTGCCTATTTATGCTATTAGAGTTTCTACAATTCAAGAATTGAGATGTATACTAGGAAATAATCTAACCCTTGAAGGTTTGGTAGGTAGAATTACTACTTTTGAGCTATCTAACTATGATAAATAAAAACTTGAGAGTCTTGAATCTTCTTTCAAAGCTAAGTTGTTATTGAAAGATTCTGATGAGGTGAAGTAAAAGAAGAAGAGAAAGATAAAATATGTGTCTAGCGATAGTGATACATACGAGGAAGATGTTGAACAACTGGAAGCACTACTAGCAAGAAGATTCCATAGAGGTAAAGGCAAGTTCAAAGGTAAGGTACCTATCATTTGTTTCAATTGCACCGAGGTTGGTCATATTGCTACAAGATGTACATAGAAGAAGACCTACATAGAAGAAGATGACAACAAAGATTACAAAAATAAAGACAAGAAGTAATGCTACATTACTAAAGAGGAAACATGGAATTATTCTAATGAACATGATGATGAAGTGGTGTATGTTGTAATGAAGGATGAATCTAATGAAGATGAGGTAGCTGCACTTGTGACTTGTGTGAACAAAAATGATAGATGGATTATTGATAGTGGCTGCTCACATCATATGACTGGAGACAAAAGTAATTTCATTACCTTAAATTTTTATGAAGGAAATAGTGTAAGATCTGGTAATGATGCAACATGTTTGATAAAAGTGAAAGGTTCTATCAAGCTCACATATAAGATTCTATGTGATAATGCTTACTATGTTGAAGGACTGAACTATAATCTTTTGAGTGTGTCACAATTGAATAATTTAGGATGTAAGGTTGAGTTTGAAAACAAGATTGCTAAGATAAATGACACTAATGGAAAATTGATTGGAAAGGGTGATCAAACTAGAAGTAATCTACTCTATCTTGATATAGAGGATGCTACTTGTCTTGTTGTAAGATTTGATGATGTGTGGCTATGACACAAGAGGTTATGTCATGTTAATTTTGATAACTTGGTTAGTATTAGTAACATGAAGAAAGTTAGAGGTTTTCCTAAGTTGAAAATTTTTGGCAATACAATGTGCAAACAATGTCAGTTAGAAAAAATGATAAAGTCAAGCTTTAAGAGTAAAGCTTATACCTCTAAAGAAATACCAGAGATTTTTCATACTGACTTGTGTTGACCAATTGATGTGCAAAGCTACAAAGGAGATAAGTACATTATGTTATTTGTTGATGATTATTCTAGAATAATGATAGTCATGTTTTTGAAACAAAAATTTGATGCTTTTTAAATGTTTAAGTGGTACTTAGCAAGAGTTGAGAAAGAAATAGGTAAGAGTATGAAATGTCTGAGATCAGATAGAGGAGGAGAATTCACATCAAATGAATTTGAAATCTTCTATAATGATAGAGGAATCAAAAGATAGACATTTGCCCCCAAAACCACTACACAAAATGGGATTGCTGAGAGAAGAAATAGGTCTATAATGGACTATGCTAGAACACTCATGATGGAGAAGAATGTTGCTTTGAAATACTAGAGAGAGGTTGTAAGTACAACTGTCTATACCTTGAACCATGTGCAAGTTGAGAAAGACACACATTTAACACCTTTTGAACTATGTCACCCAATGTAAAATATTTTAAGGTATTTGGAAGTAAATATTATATTCTTAATGAATATAGGAATGGTAAACTTGATGCAAAAAGTGAAGAAGATGTATTTTTTGGATATTCCACTAGAAGTAAAGCTTACAAGTGTTTGAATACAAACACTAAAAAAGTTGTGGAAAGTGCAAATGTGAACTTTGATGAATATATAGAAGTACATGAGGTTGAACCTATGAAAGAAACAGAAGAATACAAATCATTTGTATACTTTTATGAAGGTATGCCTGCTGAAGAAGATGCTACAAATCAAGCTGTAAATCAACAACAAGTTTCAGTGACTACCAAGTCAAATCTTGTGAATGCTAAGTTGCATTCAAAAATTGATTTACATTCAAATGCTGAGTTATAGAATGAAGTGGGTGCACATTTTCACTTTGAAGTTAGTGTACATGAAAGAGAAGTTGAACTACCTGATAGAGAAGTACATAGCAATTCTGAAGTTGAAATACAAAATGAAGAAACAAGAGTTGAACCAAGATTGTCAAAATATGTCAAAAGACATCATCTTGCTACTCAAATCATTGGAGATAAAGATGCTAGGCCAATGACAAGAAATAGATTGATAAATGATACATGTTTGTTGAGCATGAAGGAACCCAAATCAGTAAGAGATGCATTAGAAGATGTTGACTGGAATAAAGCCATAGAAGAAGAGATTGAAGAAATTGAGAAGAACAAAATATGGAGTCTAGTTCCTAGACCAGAAGAAAAAAATGTGATTGGTACCAAGTGGGTATTTAGAAACAAGCTAGATGAAAATGGTGAAGTCAAAAGCAACAAATCAAGATTAGTTTAAAAGGGATATGCACAAGAAGAAGGAATTGACTATGTAGAGACATTTTCGCTTGTTGCAAGATTGGAAGGAGTAAGAAATTTTCTTGCTTATTCTACATACAAAGGTTTCAAAGTTTATCAAATAGATGTTAAAATTGCATTTCTTAATGGCATATTAGAGGAAAAAGTTTACATAGAAAAACCAAAAGGTTTTGTTGATGTTAACAATAAAAATATGGTATGTTGACTATAGAAAGATCTATATGGTTTGAAACAAGCACCAAGAGCACGATATGAGATATTTCATAATTATCTTGTGAAGATTGGATTTGAAAGGACTAATGATAACAACAATCTATACATAAAGATAGAAAAAGGAAAATGTATTTTGTTATCTAAAATATTTGTTGATGATATCATATTTGGAGGTCAAGATGCTCTATGTAAAGATTTTGCAAATCAAATAAAGCAAGAATTTGAAATGTCTATGCTTGGAGAGATCAAATTTTTTTGTGGGTTTGCAAGTATATCAGATGAAGTATGGTATATACATCACTTAGTCAAAGTATGTCAAGGAAATATTGATTTTTTTTGGATTAGATGATTCCAAACTAGTAAGTAAACCTATGGTGATAGGACACAAGTTGTTAAAGAGTGATGATTCAACTGAGGTGAATCAAACATTATATAGGTTTATGATTGGAAAATTTCAATATGTAGTACATAGCAGGCCTGATATTGCATTAGCTATAGGTGTAGTTGCAAGATTCTCTGCTAATCCCAAGGAGAATCATTTAATGGCTGTGAAGAGAATAATGAGATATCTAAAAGGAATAGAAGAGTTTGGTTTATATTATAAGAAGAATGAAAAATTTGAATTAAGAGCCTACACTGATGCTGACTAGGATGGAAACATTGATGATAGAAAGAGCACCAGTGGAGGATCATTTTTCTTAGGCAAGAGACTAGTTACATGGACTAGCAAGAAACAAAATTGCACCTCACCATATATTGCTAAAGCTGAATATGTTGCTGCTGTTGTAAATTGTACAAACAATTTTTGGATCAAACAACTACTCAAAGGAATGAAGGAAGAGATCACAGAACTAGTGATCCTTTATTGTGATAATACAAGTGCTATCAATATATCAAAGAATCTAGTGATGCACACAAAGACTAAGCACATTGCAATCAAGTACCATTACTTGAGAGAATTAGTTCAAGACAAAGAGGTGAAGATGGAATATGTTAACACAAAGGAGAAAATTGCTGATATCTTTACAAAAACATTACGTAAGGATGCTCATGAGTATGTAAGAGGTGAACTAGGGTGATACCCCTATCAAATGCTATCTAAGTAAAAAGAGGAGTGCCTTGCATCAAATAAGCTAATGTTCATATGTTAAAAATTGGTGCAATGGATCTTACTTTATGAGCTGCCTAAAGTAATCAAAGAACTGAAACTTCAAATTAGTCACAAGTAAGGTGACAGAGGGAGAAACTATAAATGACTATATCTGCATGTTTAAGATGACAAGTTTTTGGCACATGTATTTGGCATTGTTGTTAAAGAGGGAGAAAGTACATTAAACTACTCATCATCAAAGGGAGATAATGTTTCTTATCAATAGTATTACTAAAGAGGGAGAGATTTACTAATAAGAGGGAGAAAGTATATGAGAGGGAGATGATTGCTGATGTTGCTAATTATAAGAGAACAAATGTATAATGAGGGAGATAGAGAAGAATATAAGAAAGAAGGAGAACTCCTAATCTACCTAGTAAGAGGGAGATACAAGAAGGAAAATAGAGGGAGTTAGAAGAAAGAGTTCTGTAACTTAATCAGAAGATGGAAGTTGCTGATAGAGGGAAAGATTTCAATACAAGGAATTTTGTTGAATAAGATGTTCATCACTTGATTGATTTGGTTGATTAGTTTGATTTGCCATCAATGCCAAAGAGGGAGATTGTTGAGAATGGATTGAAGAAGCTAATCAAAGAGGGAGATTGTTGAGAGAGATTTTGGATGAAGGCTTTTTGTTTCAATCATTGTTTTGTCACTAATGTCAAACCTACTATTTGTTGAAAAGATAATTGCTTATATAATTTAAGTACTTTCACTTATTTTATTGATGAAGAGGATTTGATCAAAAGATGTAACAATAGCACCTAGAGGAAAGATTGAGTTATGATTATGCAATGAAGTACAAGAATTAGTTAAGATAGTGATAACATGATGCATTGATAATCTACTTAAGGTTACAAATGCTGGCTACACTAAGAAAATTTAGAAGAACAAGTTACACAAAGTTTGTCTGCTAAGCTTGACCAAGTGGATAGTTGATGCCGAGAAAAGTTAGTGCGAGCTGAGCAGAAAGTTAGTTGGAGTCGAGTAAAAGAAAATTCTAGTGAATGCCAAGCAAGACAGTTAATGCTGAGTGAAGTTTAGTTGATGCCGAGCACCGGTAAACTTTAGTTGATGTTGAGTGATTTTATAGTGGATGCCGAGTAACACAGTATGTTTTGAGCAGTAGAAGGTTGATAATGCTGAGCTACTGCATTATTTTAAAGATCATGGATTCGATGAATCTAAGCTGACAAATTTATTTTCTTGGATTGTGTGAACCAGGTTGAAGATAAGGATGATGAGCTGGTGGCATAAAATTCAAGGTAAACCAGTTTGAGGCAAATTCAAAGTGGATTCTAGGAGAAGTTTCTAGAAGAGATATGGAATATAGTGTAGATACATTATATCCTACCTAATCCATCCTAACCCTAAATTGGACAATGGAGAATGAGTGGAAAAAGATCTTAAGTTCCTATTTATAGGAATGGCTAGTCATGGAGTAAGGTTGTCATGTGCGAGAACGTAATGAAGAGAAGGATTCAAAAGGGTTTTGCTTCATCAAGTGACCTACGAGAAGAGTCTGCAATGACATGCTAAGCAAGAAGGCTTAAGGAGATGAATGCTTGAAGAGTGAACAAGATATCAGAGTTACAAAGTATGAAGGCCAAGCAGAATTGAGGATTGAATAGAGATATGTAATTTGCAAGAGAAGTTGTAAGTTGTATTAGATCAAAGCCTTACTATTACTCTCTAACATTTGTATTTGTCTAGGGTAAATCCTTTAGATTAAAGTTGACCTAACAATCATTTGTAAATCTTTTATCTAGGTGACATTCCAAGTGAATGGTCTAAATTCCTCTAACAAGGCTCACTCCTAATAGGGTGATTGAAATCCTTTAATAGGGTCACATTTAATAGTGTGTATTGTAACCTTTAACAGGGTTGGCCTTTCACAGGGCATCACTTCAAAAGAGTGAAAAGAGTAGCATGTTATTGGTGTTTTTTTCCAAATTGGGTTTCCACGTAAATCATTGTGTCAAGTGTGTTGATGAATCTATTATCTTTCATGCTTGACATTTTTGCAAGTTGATTTGACAGTAACCTACAAGTTTTAAGTTATTGCATAATCTTATGGATGCATGCATGGGTATAAATATTTTATGGGTTCACTAAGCTATGAAAAGTTTTATTTATACAACTGGACCTTGGATAACTAATTCACCCCCTTCTCAGTTATTCTAAAGAATTCCAACATTGAACATTGTAGTGATTATGAAATTTCTTATGAAATAAAATTGTTGTCACAAAAGTTTGCACCCTTATCCAAAGTTTTTACCTAAGGACAACCTTGTGAAACATGGAAACAACTTTCAAGCTATGGGACTTGAACAGTGAGGTTGAGTCTCTAGAGAAGTCTGACTTCCTTTGCTATCAAGATGCACTTAACTACTCTTGGAGAGTAAAAGGGAGAATGAATGCATAGAAGCAAACTACCTAATCTAATCTAAGGAGGTGATGCACCAAAATAGAGTGTTTGATCTTGTCTCGACCCATAAATGCATAGTTGACTAGTTATAACCTCAAAGGATACAGATTCAGACTTTTCTTAATTCAACAACCACATGTAGATAAAACAACAAAATAATGCTATAGGAAGAAACTTCACTTAATATCATTCAAATACCAAAATAGATACAATCGTGCAAATTGTAGAGTATAGACAAAAACATTAGCCCGAGGAAAAGAAATATTTCATAGTGTGTTAATGGTTAAAAGAGACTCAACAGATGATTACAATGGCTCAAGGGCATGAGAAATTATAGTAGTATCCATGAAGTAATACTAGAGAATTATAGAAAGATCAATAACCTTTTACAAAAATTAAAAAATGTACCTTTATAGCTTAGGCAAAATTGAGATATTTTTTCCTCCCTAAACCAAACACAACAATTACACTCAACAATTACTCCAAGTTCAAAAGAAATATGATCATGGAGTAACCCCGGACAACATAATCATTAAAACCCTAGCTAGAAGGACCTTGGAAATGACATAAGTGATGCCAAAATGCAAAAAACCTTAAAATGGGCAATTAGATAGTGGGAGAAGTGTCCTTTGTGTTGTTTTTTGGCCTTGCATTTATTTGGAAATGGTTGGGATTGATCAGAAAGATCACATCACACAAGAAAACCCAATTCCCTTTGTTTCTGGCTTATGAATAAGCAAAGTTAGTAGATCAACCCGGTCAAGCAACCAAAAACCTCCATGTAGACCAACCATATTATTTCTTTTTGCCACCTCGTGGAGTCTTCATGTGTTTGAACATATCATTTAACTAATTGCACCACCCTTTAAAACTTGACCACGATGGCTTAAAATATTATTAATTTTAACTGTGTTAGTGAACAGATTGTCCTCTAAGAAAATATATGCAAATATTACTCTAAATTCCCAAGTAAGAAGACTGATCAGAACTAATAGTTGCATCACTTCACTATTGAAAGAGTGGAAGCGCCCTTTGAATTTATCTAGGTACAACTCCCCATATATGATTTACAATGAATTTAGATATGGATTCTTTTAACTAGAAAGCGAAGAAAGGTTTACAAACATCTACCCGTAAACAAAAAGTAGATGCAAAAAGTAAGAAGCTAAAAAGAAAAGAACAATAGAGAACAATAGATGACACAAAGTTCACTTGCTAAAATGCTACATTACAAATAAAATGAGATCAAAGAAGTATTTTCCATCCTCTTAAGAAAATGAGGAATTAAAGCTTTAGGAGATATCTTGAAGTGATAACATAATCCAAAAACAGTGACAATGAAATGTATTTTTAGAGAAAACTGAAAACAACACAAAGATTATGATCAATGGAAGGAAAATGCATCATAATCAAAGTTCTAATACAATTATCCCCCAGCCTCCCTTCTTCCAAATGTAAAAGACAATAAAGATCCCCTTACACATTTACAGTCAAAATCACTGCCTAACGAAAAAATAAAACTCTTTTCTTGGATTACATACAACATATCAAAATTTACTCCTATCTCTAACACATAGTTTAGGAAAAGAAAATCAGCCCATGCTCTGCCTCTCACAATCTCTAAAGGATTGGAATAAATCTAAAAAATTTCTCTTCCTGCTATAGCACATAGTCTATAGTCACTGGAAGGAAAAGTGGAATGCCTAGTGCCTTTTCCATCCCATCATAAATAGAGCTACTTTTTCCACTTTCGCTTCTAATAAATATTTCTTACTAGTTCTCTTAATCTTTTTTCTTGATAAGATTTTTATTAGTTAATTAAAAATTGACTTTTGATATTGCCTTTTCTATAGAATTTATTTAAAACTCTCTTAAATATCTCCCTTATATCCCTTGTTTAATATACTTCGATAAAGTTTCTTAGAAACCTTTTAAAGTCTCCATATATTCTGTTCATAAGGAAGTGTGGGGATATTGAGGGGAGAATATAATGTTTTTAACAAAACATTATAAAATTCTTTAAGTAAAACTAGCAATTGATTGGAGACATAGTTTGTTGTACACATGGCATCTGTTCAAATGACTCTTCATATTTAAATTAACAAATCCTCAATCTTGTAGATAATTTGTTAGAGAATTATCTGCACTCTGCCAAACACCCCACAGAGCACACCATTGCATAATTAATCTCCCTCATTGTGGCCATAGCCAATAGAACCCCCAAAGTGATGATTTCCAACTCGGGCATTTTTGTATGCTTTCAATACTCGGCTTGTATTAAAAGCTACCAAGTTATCGACTTCTTCTCCTTAATGTTTTAAGAACATTAGGATTAATAATAACTTAAGACTCATCTTCCATGCCATAATATCCACACATGGGGCATTGGAAAATTGAAATTGTCTTATGAACAAGAGGAAATTTTTTTGTTGGTAAACTATTGTGAGCATTTTATAACTGTCATAGATAGTTTTGATAGTGTACTACTCGGATAACTCTAACTTTTGATCCATAGATAATCAAGAAAAACTGCTTGGAGAGATTATATAGAATTAGGTTTTTTAAAACATATCCAAAATTTATCTTGATCCAATGGTTGGATTAGGCGATATAGCCCTTGCAACAAGACTTATTTTCCTATCATTTGCATTTGTGACTATGATTGCTGATTCAATAGTGTTGCACTCAAAAACTTGTAACTTTTGATCCATAATTAATTTGACAAAATTCTTTGGAGAGGATTTAGAGAACTAGGTTTGGCCATACATATCCGAAATTTAGCCAAATCCAAGGCTGGATTGTTAGATATGACCCCAAAATATGACTATTTTTCTATCATCAGAGAATTCATGCTTGCAAGTTGTATTTTTGCATGTATGTCCATGTTTGAATGGTGTCCATCAATTCATACTTATATTTTGAACTAATCAATGTATTGCAACAGGAAGCTCTGATCTAATATCCTAGAATTAGTATGCCCACTCATCCATGAGTTTGATGATGCCAAAATTTTATTTGAATAATCTATGAAAGATTGGAGTCTTGATGTATTATATGTAAGCTCAAAAACCGCCAACAGTAATCTTTTTGAAGTTTCCTCTTTTTCCAATTGATGACATTAAGCCATATAGATTCCATCTATGCATGTGTAAAGCATTTATCACTACCTCAACTGATGCTCATTGATCCATGGTATACTTTCTCATTATATAGATTGAGGGGTTGATTTGTAAAGAATGAGGATTTTTATATGAAATAAGGAATTCCTCCTTGCAACCCGAGTTCTATCATGTCAGCATCCCATGAAATAGATCACATGTGGTGTATATTGACACTTTCCTTGAAATGAGTTGGATATCTATTGCCACTGCTCATTCCTTCTTCAATTGTTGGCATGTGAGAGTCATCTACTTTAAAGCCATCAAAATACCAAATTTACATTTGGACATTTACAACTACCTTTAAATCTGAAGAATGAACACAGGTTTTCTAGAAATGCATATTGAACTCCAAACCAAAAGATCCCTCTTCGACAATTTAAATTGGAACTTTAACCACGAACACCCTTTGGGAAAACATTGAATCTTGAGCTTGAAATGTACAATAAACCTCCGAAACTGTCAAACCACCTAGAGCTTTGAACTTTTGGACTTTTGAAAGGAACTTCAAAGTCTAAGTTGGATTCTAGTGATGAACTAAAAGTGTAGTGCCTACCCCTAGTTTGCATTTTTGTTATCATTGCCAAACTCTTTTAGGCTAGTTTTATGTTTGATGATTAGTACTATTGTTTTGAGATTATTAGATATAGTTTCACATTCAGTTTATTATATGATGCGATTACTTGGTACTCTATATTTCATGTATGTATGATGATTATTCAGTGATTTCAGTGATGATTAGTTAGATGGTTTATTATCATATGTGTTTTCTTATGGATACTTACCCCATATTGCATGTGTATGGTGTGCGTATTTGCTTTCTTTATGTATGATGATTTTTATGTGGTTAAGGAAGGGAGTCATAGTCACCTGCTAGTCAGGATCTACATGATGCACTAGTTCCTACCATTGCCTATTTAGCTTAGAATATTCTGTTTGTACATGCATAGATTTTATGCAGGTTGCAGGTATCGGGTATCGACTTCCCTGAATTGCCAGGATGAGCATACCCTATCATATTTTCTCAATGGTAAGAGAGGGGAGATAAATTCTTAAGCCCAAATCTGAAACCTTTAAGCCATTTGTCCTAATTGAAAATTAGGACAAGTATTTGAGTCGAGTACCCTTCGAATGCGTCAAATGATGTTAATTTGTGATTATAACCCTTTTGTTTGATTTAGTATGTGTTTTGCTAGGATGAGTTTTTGTCTATTGCTTTATGAGTCTTTGGTGAATTTTCTATTAATTAAGTCTAATTAAAAGATTAAATTAATGATTTAATTTAATGGAAATTATTATGACACTTTAATATTTAATTGTATTTAATTAATTAAGAAATTAATTAAATAAAAAGAATTAAATTTGGAGATAAAAGTTATAAGAATAAATTTAGAATGTGATAATATTTATTTAATTTAATAATAATATATTTAGAGTTCATTTTTAAATAAATGCTAAATATTATTGTTATTTAAGTTAATAAATTTTTATCAAATTAAGCATTTGAAAATAAATTAAAAAAATGGAAAAATGTATTAATTATTAAAAACTTTAAGATCACATGATTTATGCATGAGTTTAAAATATGAGAAATTAATTAAAATGATAAAACCAATGAACTTAATAAAGATATTTTGATTTGCATAAAGTGTGGATGGGATTAAAATTAATAAATTAATTAAAAGATGAGTCAAGTGGAAAATTAAATAAAGTTATTTAATAAACCATTTTAACGTGCATGAAAAGAGATATAGGAAGATTAATAAAAGTTAATATTGAGTTCAGAGTGGTGAGCAAGGAGTTCTCCCAGGTGAATGCACAATTAGTGCCCTAATTTAATTAGAGAACTCTTTATCTCAATTGGAGGTTCATTTTGATGAACATGAATTTTGGGAGACAAATTTTGGACACAAATTTTGGGAGATGAATTTTGGATGCGAAATTTGGAAGCGAATTTTAGAAGGAGAATTCTAGGAAAATTTTCAGAGAAAGGTTTTTGAAGGGGAGCGAATTTCTCTCACAGTTTTCGGGTGGTAGCGTATTAGCATCAGGCTCAAGTAGGGTCTTGTGTTTTGATCACTGATTAATTACACAATTATCCTTTCCTGTCTTCTTCGTGCCTGTAGAATTGTAAATTTGAATTCTTTATGATGAACCACTAAACATTTCGATATTGTAAATTAATAAATTCTTGTCAATATATTCTACATACATAAGTATTAGAAAAGAAATCGAAAAACCCTCATTTTCTAGATTAAAGAAAATAGGATTTAATTTGGGAAGGGTTCAAATTAAAAAAAATGAAAATTCTAGATTAAAAAATTCAGATGGTTAATAATATCTCCTCTATTAGAGTAATGTGGAAATCAAATTTAAAAAAAAAAATTAAAAAAAAGGGAGTTATTTTATTAATTTTATATAATTATAAATTTTATAACATAAATAAATCTATTTAAAAAAAGAAAGAAAATGTTTCACAAAATATTTTAAATATTAAAAAATAAAAATAAAAATGTGATTTGGGGAGGGGTGGCTCAAGCACCCCCTACCCCTTGTTTAATTATAGCAGGTTGACTACTGTATGTAGTCGTACCTGCTGATGCAGGACAACTGCGATAACAACTGTGCGCTGCGAATTAATGAACGCAGGCAACGATGTATAAATCACTTAGTTTATTTAAAAAAAAAAGTTAATACATGCCCTTTTTAAATAGTTCTAGTTCGATTTTGTTATAAGTTTTAATATTATAAATTTATATTTAAATTTTATTAAATTTTAATTATATTAAAATTATGATATCATTTATTGATAATTTTATTATTAAACTTTATTCATATTTTATAATTTGATACAATAATAGTAAATGTAATATATTTAAATAAAAAATTAATTAATATATTTGAATATGATTTAAATAATATTTATTAATAATGGAAGTTATTATTGAGGATTTAATTATTGATGTTTAAAAAAAAATAGATTTTAATAAAATCGTAATTATTTTATTTAAAATCATTAATGGTTATTTTTATAACTTAATAAAATAAAAGATTATGCTCAGATTATTCTGTTAGGAAATTTTACTTTTAACATGAGGGTAACTTTATATTTATGGTTTGAATAAATGATTGGGTTAAATTATAAGGGTAATAACGAGAATCCTATACACTTGAAACGTACATTGAAATGCAAACTGAAACTTTACTTTTAACCCTATTGTGTATTTTGAAATCAAACCCAAACTATGAAACTGTACTGTTTTGTTTATGCTATCTATGTTTTGGGTTTTTTGGGGTTGACTAGATTGTTAACCAGTTATAGGATGTTTAATAGAGGCTTGGGGGTTGTGTGATTGTGATATTATGATATTTGTTCTCGATCTTTTTAAACCCAACCATGGTGATGTGTTGATATGCTTTATGATGGATGTATTTACTGGTTGCTATTGCTTCCCAGTTTCCTTGTGTGAAGTTGAGGTGTATGTTTATGAGATACTTGACTTAACCATTTTTGAGTCATCGATCAGTTATATTTGATTTGTTTCCCAATAACTTTGAGAGGATTGAGGTGTTTTGAATGATTTTTTCTTGATGATGTCATGTTGTGACATGTTTGACTTGACCATTTTGGAGTCTTTGAGCAGTATTATTTTGGGATACTTTATAGTTGCTCGTTGAGAGCTGATGGATATTGTGATTTATTTTGGGACACTTTACAGTTGCTCGTTGAGAACTGATGGATATTGTGATTTATCATTTGATGCTTTTTAGTTGCTTGTGGATAACTGATGTGAATATTGTGGATTATCTTTTGATGCTTTTTAGTTGCTTGTATAGGGCTAAGGTGATTTTTATGAGATTATTGATTTGTGTTGTTATTGAGCCTAGGGTAGGTTATCTCTTTGTAGTGTTAGGGAGTGGCATGCAATAGTGGACGGGGGCCCTAAGTGGCTCTAGAGATAACTCATTGTAAGTTGTTTGTAATAAGTGATAACATTACACTAAATACTAACTTAAATGAACCTAATAAGATTAATTATATGTTCTCACCCATGCCTCGTGTGGTAGTACAAACTAGGATGGGAGTAAAGAAAATACTTGGTTATGACCTTGCATTTTGTAGTATGCCTTGTCAGTATGAGAGGTTACTAGTGGCCACAGGGATGACTAGGGACCTGAGATTCCTAAGGGATTGTGTTCGCGCTCAAAATTG
Organism: Cupressus sempervirens; assembly: GCA_028749045.1. Taxonomy (NCBI): domain Eukaryota; kingdom Viridiplantae; phylum Streptophyta; class Pinopsida; order Cupressales; family Cupressaceae; genus Cupressus; species Cupressus sempervirens. The sequence continues at coordinate 277,322,123 of CM053788.1, read as the reverse complement.
TAGTCTGAATTTTGAGCACTATCGATGAGTTTGAGGCCTATAAATGCTTTGTGAAGCCTATGTACCTAGCTGTACCTTTGAACCCCATGAGGTGTTTTATGCTTCTAGCAACTTTCATTTAGTGCATCTAAGTGTTCCATGAAGTTAAAGCATCATTTTGAACCATTCTGCGAAGTCTTGTTTTGAGTGCATTTCAAATCTGCATTTTACCCCAAGTGTCAAACAGCGACAGGAGGCTGTGTTTGCCATTGAATATTTCGCACCCAGAAAAGGTTTTGTGACTTTCCACTTTGAGAGTGTCTAGTGTCCATACCTGAGAACCTATATTCCAGATTTTGAATCATTTCAAATCCATTTGATTAGGTTTTGAATCCCTCGAAGTTGGTCAGTTCCTATTTTCATGATTTTGCACTTTGCGCATATTTCTGGGTAGGCCTGTTTGACGTGCTATAACTTTTGACTAGTTGACCAAAATGTTGAAATTCTGATTGCATTATATTGTAGACGTCAGAGACTTGTTATGTTTCAAGTTTCAACTCTTGATGAATCCGTTTGAGTGGTTTTCAAATGCGATTCCAAATGGAATTTCTAACTTTTCACCTGTGTCAGTATTTATAGATTGATTGGTAGCCCTGTTCGAGACGTCATAACTCCTGATCTATGATTGGTGAGATTGAATGGATTATACCCCTATGTTTTCCTCTAAAAATATTCCAAGTGTGTCAGTTTGCAAGCCATGACGAATCCATTTACACACTTTTTCGGGTCAATTCCATTTGCAAAAATCGCTTTCAGTTAGTGTTCCTAATTGCAAAATTCTGAGTAGCCCACTTTGAGTGTCCGCCATTTGTGTCCTATGATTCGTCATGAGCCCAAATCGCATATCCATAATGTCCTCATGACAGAGATTTAACACCCCAGTTGTCGTCTTCCCATGTGCCCATCTGCCTAGTTTTTTGAGCCAAATCCAAAACCAGTTTATTGCTTTCTAACATGTTTTCTTGCAGGGAAATCTGAGAAGGCAAATTTGACAGTCAATACCTTTTGATTGAAAATTCGTCATGAGTCGATATTCGACAAGATGCAAGAGTGCAGAATAGAGAGCCAGTGTGTCAGATTTCAGAGAGCCTAATCAGGTGATTTGGTCAGTTTTTAAGGCCAGTCAACGGACCTCCTAGCATGAAATTGACAAGTGGAAAAAAGTGATCAATTGAGTTTTTAATGGTCAATCTGTGATCGAATTGGTCTCCAAATAGTCTGAGAAGGTCAGTAGATCAGTTTGCTAAGTCAATTGTTTGAAAACGAATTTGTTTTTTTAGCCGGACCCATTTTGGGGTCCAGCTGACTGCTTCAGATTGAGGGATGTCTGGGGATCCTAAAGGTGCCTTGAGTCTTAGTGATATTGATTTATAAAAAATAACATGAGGATCAAGTGTAAGTGGGTCATAAGTTTTCAGAGCGGTCAAATATGTGCAGTGGTATCAACATCAAACAAAAAGAGTAGACATTTTCGAAAAAGAAACTACGATTACCAGGCAACTCAGTGATAAGAAAGAACCACAAGGAATAGGCAATCTAGTTAAAAGGAAGCTTGCGCCATCAAAAGACCATGCTTTTTCAAAACACATCAAATTGTAGAGGCGGGGGCAAATTTTCACATGGAGGGAAGATACTAATGTTTAAATCATTGGTCAACTCCGATAAGACCCGAGTTTATATGTTTAAAACTTTTCTATTTGCTATTTGTGTTTAATATTTTCATAAAAGCCATGTAAGAGGAGAGCCACAAATTCAAGAGAACCAACTCTGTTTAAAGGAGAAACCTAGGCAGCATGAGTAAAGACAGAATTTCAGCATACAAAGAAAAACCCGCAGTCAATATTGGAGCAGCCTATGCTTGATTAAAGAAAAGGTCCACACTTAGTTAATGAACAGAGCTTGTAAAAAGGGAAGTTGTTCCACGCAAGGTATGAAGGCCGGTCCGTGCAAATTAGCATAATTTGCACATCAAAAGAGAGATAACGTCCTGTATAAAAAGACGTCTCAACATTGCAAGAAAGAATTGGCGAATGTGGAAATTTAGGAAATTATAGAAAAGAAGCCTCCAGAAGTGATCACGTGAGTTTAAAAAGGAGAATGCCTTCACAGTGATAGACCTATGCGTAGAATCCATGATCAAAGGTAATATCCCACATGTATTGGGAAATAAAATATTTCAATCTTTAAATACTATTCATTGCGAATAGCTTGTGTCTTAAAAGGCACAACCTTTTGAAGGCATGAAAACCATGCGGTGGGTCCGACCCTGACGCAGGTTAAATGAGAATGATGTTAGCTGGCAGAAATCAACGTAATGTTTTAAACAAACACGCATAACAAATTGATGACATCACTTCAGCAAGGGATAGGCGCCGGATAAGTCAACAATTCGGCTAGTCGCTATGTCGCTAGTCAAAAAATCTAAGAAAATTCCGGCTAGCGACTTAGCGAGTCGCCAGAAAATTTCAAACCCGACGAGAAGTTAGTAAAGCAGTGTGGGTCCCGTTTCTGATCTGACAACAAATCAAGTAGCGCCAAGTGGCAGATGGTGCAAATCAGGCAGGCCAATCAGTGAGTGACACGTGTCACTTGGTCAACAGAGGTTTGACCCGAATGGAGTTCATAAAGGAAATATTTAAAATGGGTTTAAAGTAAATTTTAAAGTTTTTTTCTCAAAGGATTTGCACGTCAGTTTTTTAAAGTCAAATAAGGCTTTAATTCTAATGTTAAGACATTAGATTATTTTAGAAATTTTTGGATTTTAAATTAAAAGATGTGCAGGCATGAACTTTCAGTCAGAGGAGTCATTTTCAAAATGATTTTTTTGGGGGTTTCCTGGAGGCAAAATAGGCGATGTTATATATCGTCGAAATCGGGAGAAGACGAACTTTCCAAATTTGGAGTCAGTTTTTGCACAGGTATCAGTCAGTTTGAGCTACACGAGGTTTTCTATCAGGTACCTAAAGTGCAACCATATTCATACCAGGAAGTTCAGATTTGTTTTTTGTCAAGATAATGACCTGGATATCAGTAGAAGGAAATGGAAATGCAGTTAGGGTCAAATTTGTTCTGATTTACTTAGTAAAAACTCATTTTCACTGGCTTTTTCATGGGGCAATCAGATTTTTTGGCAAGTAAAGGGTTTTCATCATTAGGCAAGGATATTTTGCAAGTTTGTTATAGATTAATGATGAAACAAAATCAGATCAGAAGGGATGAAAGAAGAAAGAGGTTTTTCAGTTACAGAGGATTGGATTTCAAGTGGACACCTGGCAATTGCATATCAGATCCAAGAATTCATTTCTTGCTATATCTTTCTTTCTTTTTTCATTTGTAAGGGTTCCAGTTTTTGTCACTGAGAAACCAGTTGGTTCCAGTTTCTGGGAAGAAAAAGTTCATTGCTGTGATACCATTGGGGATTCCAGTTTTTGCACTGTGAGACCATTGGTTCCAGTATTTTGACATGTTTCCATGACTGTGACGCTATTTTCTTCAGCAGAACTCTCATGTGAGTAGCATTGTAGAGATAATATAGATAGTTATGAGATATTAGGTTGTTTCATGTTTTAATCTTATGTATTTGAATGTATAGTTTCAAGGAAATGAATACATATGAGCAACAATCTCACTAGTTTTGTTCTGGTTCTTATCTCTTGTCTCAACAATCTGTAAGTCTTATGTGGTTTTGGAACAAAGATTTGGGACCCATTTGCATCCCTTTCAGGTTGTATGTTTAATGTATCTTGCTGTTGGACCAAAGGCCCAAGTAAATGCTCGATATGTTTAAACAAGGTTACTGGTTATTTGAGAAGGATATTTTGTGAGAATGAGACCTGAATGAACATTGATGTCTGAATCACAAGGTGGTTGGATCGATTTGATGTCTGGGTATATGAGATACGTCCTGATGTCACAGATGTATGTTTTGAATTCATGGAATTGCCCAATGGATTAGGCACTGATCATTTATAGGATCACTGGTTATACTATTGCATTTTTGAGGTTTTGTTGAATCAACATCTTTAATCAAATGAATTTCCCCTTCATGTTGAAGAGCTATAAACAGAATGCCCTCACTCAGCTTATGAATTTCATTGTTTTGCATCTAGCTACTGTAGATATATGTTATTTCATAAGTTATTAGGAGAAATAAGGGTTTTATCTGCTTCATATTAGATTCAGTGTATGCTTTGACAACTGGTACCATATAAAGAATCTACAGGTCTACCCACCTAGGTTTTGCAGAGCTTGAAGTAGAAGAAGGGTCATGCCTTATAGTTGGCCTGGTGTCTGAATGGATGTGTTGATAATGGGAGTTAGCTGCCCCTAGATGCATTTTGTTCTCATCAGGGTAATTGGAAATGGGTAACGTTTTCAAACACCAACAGATTGCTCGGGTAACTCTAAATGTGATTTGTGCAATGACACTTACTCACTTACATAGTAGGTTTCCTATGTGTCTTTGTGTGCCTCTGGGTCTAGATGTCTATCTATGTTTTGGAACCTTTGAGTTAGCATACTTTCAAAATTTCTTGGACTTAGAGAGTATTGGTGTTATGTGATCTAATATCTTGTTTGGGACTTGAGACTATCTCCTCAGTGTGGTGGGAGTGGACCATTTAGATTTCATGTGATCAGTGGTAGTGCTTTTTACTCTTACCATTGAGATCCGTCTGTAGTCACTGTGTTTGGAGCTTCTTGGGATGCTATTTATCATGTTTAGGTGATGTCTTTTATTGATGCATTTCTTTATATTGATGATTAGCATGTTAGATTTCCTTATGCATATGTTGTAGGATGTTTTAGTAATGATGTCCCTATTATGATAGTACCAATGATTTCATTAGTTTCTTGGAATGTTACGTGTGGGGGATGGCTAGGACCCATGATGGTCTAATGATGCTATTGACAGTTGGGAGGAACTGCGCACTTAGTTATGTTTTATGATGGATAGTTGTATTTCATGTTGGATGTTTATATCTCTTATGATGGATGGATGTATCATGTATGGTGGATGGTTTATTTTATTTTATTGCACTTTGTATCATGGATTTGAGAAGGATGATGTATCTTTATTTCTATTTCTACATATGTCTATTCTTTTAGCCTTTCATACCCTGTGACATGTACAATGGATGATTGAGCATTTTGAATTAATTTGCCAAGAGGCATTCAGAATAATTGAATAATATGGACACTGGACTTTCTAATTATTCTTTCATGTGGATGTGGTAGTTGTTAGAGTTAGTATTATATTAAATTTAAATGTAATTCAACATCATGGGATCCTTAAGAAATGTAACCTGTTATGTAGGCTTGAGTTGATTGTATGTTATTGCTTCCACTACTAATGTGAATGATCTATCTTTCTTGTTTAAAAAAAAAAATGTTGGAAAACTTAGTACAACTTTAGGTTAATTCTTTTGGATCCCTTGGTGGGGAATTACAGAAAGTGGATTCTAAACTTTTCTAAGTCAACCAATATGCACTTTGAACCCCGAGTCTGAACTTTTTGCTTGTAACTAAACCTAAAAGATGGGCCATTTGAACCAATGAACCAATTCAAACTACTTTGAACTAAGGTTCAAAGTGGTCCGAAAACACAAATTAAAAATTTGGAAAACTATGTCCATGTAGTTACTAACACTGTGATGTCAACCTAACCACACCTACTAAACTGGGCCCGCCAGGATACATGGAAAATCCTTGCTATGTCACTATAACTAAAGATCAATCATTTTAATATAGTGACATAATGATAGATGTTGATCTTCCTCCATCTAATGACCTAGAAACTTGCAACCAATTCACTTACCATGACAGAATCCAAACCAATTAGAACTCATCCATACGCCAACCTATCTAATAAGTCATCACTTTTGCAGTCCGCCAACAAAAAAAGGACCCTCAATCCACATGGAAAGTGCTCACTATGTCACTATAACTAAAATACTTGCAACTTTTCATAATGACATATCGAGGACTATTGATCTACTATCATTTGATGTAGAAAGTAGAAACTAAGAACATGCAGCCTGCCAAATTGACCATGTTAGAGACTCGACCAATGAAATGCCCACCATATGCTAGCTTAGTCTGATTCATTAGCTTATCACATTGTGGCCCACACAACATAACTTGGTCCATCAAAGAAACTTGGACCCACACATACACCCAACACTATGTCACTTTTTTGCATGAAATAAAGAACGAGCACTTCTACAAAGCGACAAAGTGAAGGTCACAGATCACAAAAAGATATGAGAGTTGGTGAAATACGAGCCTACAAAGATATTAAATCGAACAAACACTTAGGAAAAAGGTGATAACCTAAGCTAAATATAAAGTATTTTTGTGCCCCATATTTGAATATTATGAATGTTAACTGGGTTTGAATTCCAATATGAAAATTTCGGTAGGAAGGCAAAAATGACCAACAAAAATTGAGATATATTTTCCCATGGTTTTTTATTAGTGTAATTTTACCATGTTTTTCTACATAAAAGTATGTATTTTTTGTGTTTTCTCTTCTTTTGCAATTTTCTACACTTGTTTATTTTTAGTATAGATATTGGCTATTTGTGAAGGTAAAATTCACCAATATAGGGAATCGACTAAGGAAAACTCCTATCTAACCACACAAACAAATCTTTTATCTTTTAGATTTAGAATTTTTCCATCTAAACTTTTCAAGGACTTAAAAAAATAAAAATAGGATATATTTAGGATATGTGATCATAGTCATTATTCAATAACATAGTACTTTGTTACCTAATTGCATCTATCAGTCAATTTTGTTGTAAAGAGGCACCAAAGATGGTTACTTTTCATTGTTTAATTTAGTGTTCTCACTTCCTAGTTATTAATTTATTATAGGTGATCTATTTTGTCAATGATGATGATTCCATTATAATTTTTGGGTTACTAAAAGTTACCTTACGTCCAATTATGTAGGTTCAAGAAATAGGAGAGACCAATTCTCCTTAGAGTTAGGATGGGTATAATTGGAAATAATTAGACATATCACATTATGTTGTAAAAATTGGAGGGGTGAAGAATCACAGTCCCTTAGAATGATCAAATAACATTAGGGTGAAGCACAAAGTCATATATATTTTCACAATGCCCAAGAAATTATGACATTATACAAGATATGAATAGTGATCCTCATGGTCATTCCCTATTATAAACCTCTAGAAGAAAGCTAAAAATTTAGATCCATAAACTAATAGGCCTTGCTTCACTCCACTAGGATCTACATAAGCCTCTATCAACAATCTTTGCACCTCATTATTATTATAGAAATTTGTAATATTTCAAACTTATTAACTATTACAATGGGTTTAATTAGAGATAATTGGAGGGAAAGAATAATATAGGAGTGAAGACTTGAAATATTGATTCTATAGTTGATACAAATTCATAGAGGCTAACTTTCTAGGATTCATCTCCTTTGCAACATACTAATATATAATTTTAAAAAAATGGTCAGAGCTCTGGTAGGTAGGAATCTAGAAGGTAGAAAATTAATGGGAGGGACTGATCTTGGAGGGTTAGGGAGTCAGAAAGTGGGGTCTCGATAGGAACTATAGGATCAGATACAATTTTTGATGGATTCTTGGAAGAAGAAGCCAAACAACTAGGTTCTTGTTTGACAAAATGTGGGGGTGGGGATTTTTTTGTTCCTCTGTTTGACTATCACATTAATAAAAGGGACCCACTGTAGGAAAGAAAATTCTCAGAGGGTGTGGATAAGAATGCAAATTTTTGTAGTATAGAGGACTAGAAGAAGGAGAAGTTGGAAGTTGATCAATCTAGCTGGTCTTCTTTTTTTGGGAGAAGACTTGGAGGAAAGTCTTCTTTTCCTTCAGTTACATGAAAATCCTATTGAGAAAAAGGTGAGTTTAAAATCTTTATATTAGATTCAATTGTTGATTACTCTATCTCAAAAATAGATTTTACTCTAGTTGGTAAATTTTTGGGGGCTAGGCTTGATATTAATGCATTGAGAAATATGATCAAAAGGAAATGGGATCTCTGTGGTCAAGTGGACATTGAACTTATAATGAATGGTTTCTTTTCCTTTGTTTTTACGTATAAGAAAGATTTAAAGATGGTGGTATGTGGTGGACGTTGGTCGTTTGGTAATAGTACTTTAACAATTAAAAAATGGAAGCCTAATATGGATCTATCTGATGCCTTCTTCCTAATGACTCCTGTTGGTGTTTAAAACTACTAAACAACAAAATTTTCAATACCAAAGTGATAACACTTGCATAATCTAAGGATTAGCCACTACCTATTAACAATTACATGTATAAACCACTTGGATCCAACTTGAACAAAACTGAGGATGGTTTTCTACTCTTCAGGCTCTACAAAACCAAGGTGGGTATACCTAAGGGATGATTCAATTGACTATTTTTGTATGAGAATTATATTAGTTTCATTCTAATTCTCATCTCTAATCCTCAACACATACAAAGTTTATCCAATTCTTGATATTTTTAGATTTATATACATCACTTATAAGCAAATCTGGTCATAATCCTCCTAGGGTTCACAAATATTTGTGGAAATAGTAGCTACCTAAGACTCAAAAATTAGATATGAATGAGTGGTGACCAACATTTATAACCTTGAACAAAATGGAATGAAAATGATTTTGAATTTATAATTGATTTGGTATGTAGTGGTAGAATTTACTCTCACTCACTTTTGATTTATGTGATCAGTGTCTTATCCAGTGGGCAAAAGGTTAACTATTGGTAGGAGATCTAGTTCAAATAACTTATAAATGAATCTATCAATGGTAAGCACCCATTTCCATTCTTATGAAATATCCATTTCATAAACTCATAAACTCTACTGATTTACTGAAGCATTTACATAATTCCTTGAATTAAAAGCAACAATAGAACTAGTATACAACCCATCCAGATTGCATTCAATCAATTAAACCTTATTCAAATGACTTCAAAGTAAACAAACTCATAAAATGGAGACAGAAATCAGTGACACAAATATAATGTAAGTACCCCTTTGTATTATCTTTTTAGATGATTGATACAATGACCAATAGAAACTCAATGGAAAGCCCATAATATGTTGCTGATTCTATCATTTCTATACATTATCAAAGAGTATACAATTGAAAGTAAACTAAAAAAAAACTACATACAATTGGACTGACTGTACTTGTCTTGAAAGAAGCAAAAATTATACAAGGCTTTGGACTTGTCATAATGCCTTGAAAACTCATTTATATAAGCATGAGTTGAAATAAGAAAAGGGAAAAATGTGACTGACAAGTGTCCTTTTACAATGAGGAAAACAACAAACTATCAAAATATCTTTATATCCATAAGAGAAAGGAACAATAGAAACAATTTCATATGAAAGCTAGAGCATCAAATCTTCAAATTTTTCTTCTTCTTCACTTTCCCCCTATTGGTAAAGCCTTTATTTCTATGATTGCCTCCCATACAATAACTTCTCTTTTTGTTGGCCACTCACATGCCTTGATTGTTGTTAACTCACCAAAAAACTTTTGCCACCTCACATCTGTAACTGCCTTCCCCTCTATGATGAATCTATTCATTTCAGTTTCAATTTTGAAAAAAGTATTAATGAGTTCATTAAAAGAAAACTCATCATTGTCACCTTCAAAAATGTATACCACCTATGGAAAATTTGCAATATGGTCAAAAGAGCTAGACCATTCATTCCGATCTTTTATTTGGCCATTAGAATTAAGGTGAAAGGATTAAAGAATAAAAACCATTGATCAACACTGTCATCTTATTTTGAATAATTGTCAATTTTCCTATAAATAATTGTAGCAAATCCTTCATTTTATCCATACCCTCTTTAACATAAATGACCTTATCAGGAAGGTTTGACTTCTTAGCTAGTAGAGGTATTAATCTATCAAAAAATTACATGTAAGGTTCCCATTCCTAAAAAATGGGGTCAAGCCAACCTACTACTTCTTTGCACATTTTCTCAGTAGCTTATCGGTTAGTGAATGCATTATGTGCATCTTGAGAGATTCTCTTCAAAATGCTTATCTTGTGATTTAGCATATTTAGCATTACACCCCTTTTTGGTGTACTATAAGATTGAGACACCTCACCCTCCACACTTACCACTGGCACTGGCATTGTTACCCCTATGGGTATATCATCTATTTGGATTTCTACTTTAGCAGTGTGCCTAACCTCTTCCAAATTCCCTTGTGTATGTTCTGCCTCTGCTGCAATTTTGAATTGGTTCTTCAGGGATGTAATTTCTTCTTCTAGGCTCTGAACTTTTTCCTTCAACTCTTCTATTCTTTGTTTTTGCACATAGATTGTTTTAATCTCTTCTTCATACAGCTTTCTAACATCTAGGCATTCATTATAGGTAGCAACAAGCCTATCCTCAATCTAATCCACTTTTTCCTTATTCATGAGTGCAAAGTGTTTAGCCATGTTGGATATTTCCCTTCCAATGGTGTTGTCTAATGTCCAAACAATCATATTAGCCTAAGAAGTCTCCTTTATATTCATCATTTTAGGTTTCTTAGTGTCAGGGGAAACACTCCATACAGCTAGGGTCTTTGTATCTATACTAAAACCTAACCCTCTCTTCTATCCTTCATTGTTGCTGGCCTCATAACTGATTGCCTTGTCTTGCCTTCTAATTTGGTCAAGTATAAAGGCCCTTTCAACGTCCCATCTTGGCACTAAAATCATGCCACCTCTATGTACCAATTCCCTAGCTTCTGTAGGGGTCATTGTTTGGATCATATGCCAACAATTTATCCACCAGTTCTTTATTCTTTTCAGGATCTTCTCTTGGCATAAGGCTCAATGTGAGCTCATTTTGCTTAATTTTGTATAATTTTTTTTTGAATTTAGATAATTTAATGAAATCATCATCTTCCATAAATTTCTCAGATTGGATGAGTCTATTATCTAATTTGGAGGCTACAATTTGTAAATTAGTCGAGGCTCTTCCCACCTCTATTTCCCTTTCTTGCAAGTAATTATGGCTGATATTAGCAAAATACTGATCATTTCTTGGTATAACTTGCAAGGCTCTGCTTACCACCCTCTTTGGGATATGTATGGTTTTTGTCTTTTATTTCTTTTAGCCACCCATGTAGAAGATGATGGCTATTCCTCCTCTTCAACATTGATTTCTAATTGGACATCAAGCTTAGGGGATTCTCTATTACTGTTGCCTCTTCTCCTACTGGATCACTTGGTATTTGGGCCATGATATGATCAAAATTCTCAATCATTTTCCTCAGATTGCCAAGATATGGGATATCTATGTAAAAACCCTTAAAGTTTGGGGTTGGTCCTCTTCAAGGCATCTTCTACTTTTCTAATTTCACCATACTTCCCCAACAACTCATCAGACTCCCCTGTTGCTACTATATTTGCAATCAATTCTTCTACAAGGATGGGTTTACTAGGAGGCAAAATATAACCCCTAATGGCTTTGACCTCATTGGTTATATAATTTTTTGGGTCATACATTCTCTAAGGTCTAGTAGCAAACTTATACTAACCTAGATATTCACTAAGATCCTCATAAACATTCTTCCCATTATAAAATCTCCTACTTTAAAGCATCTACAGACAAATGTAGGTTTATGTAGGGAAGGAGGAATCATCTCTTTGTTCATCAATAAAAATTGCTAAAAGAATTCAATAATAACTAACCAGTAAATATTTTGGTAATATATGAGGTGGTTGTGGGCATCCATAAAATCTCATCAAAGTACACTCAACAAAAATATATCACCCCAATTATGGTCCAATTTTACTGTATCATCCAAATAGGAAGGTCTGAGTAATGTTCTCAAAACATTAGGGGCCCTAAAAAAGGTATGATCTACAATTCTCATGATCACAGAACTAAAAAAATTGAAGAATACAATTGCATTGGAATAATGAATTTTTAAATCCCAAATGTGAGTCCATAATTGCACAGGCAAGTCACCAAATTCATTAGACATTTGATCAATGAAATCCTGACTAATATAACTGATGTTCTTGTATAGGATCAAGTGCATTAGCAATGAGTAATGCTGGAATTTGAAGTCATTCATCTCTTCTTTCTTGGCATTCACAATCTGATGGTGCATGCTATCCATAATGAAACCCACATAATCATATTCTCTATTGTGGAAAGGGTCTTGTATGTCACATGCTATCAAGAACAATGAGCCATATGCACAATCTTCTACCCCATCACTTCCCAGAACCTTGTACAATCCATACACTGTATTCTTGAATTAGTTTTTGAATCTACTTAGTGGCAAGTGATCCTCTACTTTCTTTGACATTTGCCTTGACTTTTTTGACATTGTAGGGGATGTGAGGTAGCATCAAATTATTCAAATTATGAGTCTTATTCCTCCCAAATTTTCCCTGTAAGTCATCAATATCAATGGGCACATCCATCTGCCCCTCCAAATTGAAAGCTTCTATGAAGGAAGTCCTATCAAGTGTACATAGAATGCTCCCATTATGTTTGTGGAATGACCTTGTGACTGGATTATATGAGTTTATCCATGCCTTCAACAAGTCCACATCAAAAAATACCTTAGGAAATATTAGTTTTTCCATATTCCTATTCCATGGGTTGCATATTGGTACATTTTTAGTTCTGTTATGGAAAAAATACATGAACATATTAAACCCATTGATCTTGGGGCACATTGCATCTCTACATAGGAAGTAAGGGTCTTTAAAAATATGGTCATTAGCTGAAACTACATTAGATGACCCTGGGAGTATCTTTAACCATTCCTCTACATGTTTTTTTGGCTTACGAACTTGGGTTTTCTTTTCAATTTTTACTATACCCTTCTTCTTCTTCCCTTTTGCTGCGACCTCTACAATATCATCACCTTCATCTTCTACCTCCACTTCATCAGTAGGGACCTCTTCAAAATCCATGTTAGCCATTTTTTTCTAAAAATTTATCTGAAACTTGGACAACAATAGCATAGAAAATCGTAAAGCTATGGACACCTAAAGAATTTTTAGAATGGAAGACACAATCTCCTGGAACTGGGAAATACTCTAAACTTTTGATCAAATCTTTATATGTTAATCATGCAATCTACCAATTTTAATAAATTCTACATGCACAAGATTTAATACCATCCTTTTAGGGCATCAACAAAGAATATCAACAGTGTAATTTGATCTTGAAGTACCTTTCTATTTTTTATTTTACTTGGCTAGGGTGAATTTGTCCTTTTTTCTTAACTAGCATGACACCTCAGCCAATCTCTTTTTCAAATTTGGTCTTCTACTTATACGTTGAGTCCAACCTTTAAATTCTTGTAACTTCAGAGATATATCTATCACACCCTCATGTTTGTCTAGTGATGCTTCAAAAAATTTCAAGCATAGAAGTGTTAGGGTTATTTAAGCATGGCATTGCAATTCATTTTACACTCCTATGTGGCTCCTTTTATTGTAGGATCTCAAACCCTACCAACAAACCCTTACACATTTATGCTTCAACACATCTCATACCAACATAAGGCATTCATTCCACTTTTCATCTTACCTTTTACATTCTTACGCTGAATTGCGCCTCGTATCCATGGAGAAAGGCATGAGGTACCTCTTCGTCCACACGGTATACTCACAATCGTAAGAACATAAGGGAAAAAATTTATCTCAGCAAATCAACAACCTAGATTAAATCTTAGAAAAAAAATCACCATAGATTTAAGCACATGCAAAATGAAAGACTTAAGTTATCTTCCACACAGACTGGGCCCATCTGACATATATGACGTGTCATAATTTGATTCATTCTCCTCAGGGCCCAAGTGGCAATTTATTAGATCCCACACAACATGTTCCTCTGTATGACATCACTTTACAATTTTCTGCAAATCAAAACAGTGAAATCTCGTAGAAGAAATCAAACCTTGCTTCACTCTTGCAAGTTTCCCTTGCATGTAGAACTGTAAAACCTATTTTATATCTCCATGATATACCTTTTACGCTGTGATGGGTCTTTATATTCTTACTCCATTTAGCAAAATGTGAGAGCATAAATCAAACCATTACACCTTTCTACCCATCTGCTCAACTTATTACTCATACGTCGGTAAATCAATAGACATGACCACTTCAAACCTTATTATGCTCATACACTTAAAAGGAGAATGTATAGCTGGAGGTACCTTAATGAGAAGCTTTCATTCATCTAAGCTAACTCATCACCATGGAAATATAAGTCAAAACCTAAAATATATTCAAACCTTTTATGCATCTTTGCCCAAGGATTAATCGTATGATCAGAAAGCTCCAAAGGTCATCGTTTCATTGTTACGAGCTACACAATTGTATACCCATGAACTAAAAATTCCTTTATGCCCTTATGCCATTTAGTGAAGTGTGGCCATAGAAACAAAAGAAAGAAAGCATAACACTCCTACGGGAAGCCCCACACCATAAAACCATAAAAGAGAGGAACCTAGGCATTTTTGCAAACCCTTTCAAAAATTCAAGATAAACCTAGGGTTTTAACATACTTGAGACATTTTGAAGACTATGTTGATGACAAACCTTGAGAATTTAATAAAATTCAAACAACATAGAGATCAGGGCATGACTATGGTAACACAAGATTTTGAAAAATGATAACAAAAATACTTTAGAAAAAGTACCTCTTCAAGAATTGTCCATAAACTAGCAATTCAAGAACATCTCCAGTTAGATCCCTTAGAAAATATGAGTCCTCTCCATTTGTATCACAAATTTTGTATGGGCCAAGCCAAATGGGATCAAATTTACCATGCTTTCCTTTATCTTCCATCCTAGCATTCCACATCAATACCATATCACCTAGTTAAAATTTTCTCTTAATGGTCCTCTTGTCATATAAGTGCTTCATTTGTGACTGTAACTTGGCATTTTGAACAAAAGACTCTCTTCTTGTTTCTTCTAATTGCAAGATATCATCCATCCTGAGCTACATCTCATCAATGATATCATCCTCATAAATTTGAACAAATTTATACATCTCCTTTAGATTATTTTGTGGAAGTCTAGCTTGTATGCCATAAACCAAATCAAAAGGAGCACATCCAATGGCTTTTTTCACAGTAACCCTATCAGCCCACAGAGCTAATGGAAATTTTTAATCCCAGGCCTTCTTGTTCTCCCCTAAAATCCTCTTGATGATTTTGAATATACTTTTATTGCTTGATTCTACTTGACCATTCCCTTGCAGATATAAGATGATGATGTGTATTCTATAATACTATACTTTTTACAATTTTTTTTTTATATATTCCTCAGATCTAAAACACATAGAATTATTAGTTACAATCTTCTATGGGCATCCAAACTTGGTTACAATGTTATTTAGAATGAAATTAATCACTACTTTACTTGTTGCATTCTTAGTAGGAATTTCTTCAACCCACTTAGTAAAGTAATCAGTAGCCACAAGAATCCAAGAATGTCCACCACTAGATTTGTTTGAAATCTCGCCAATAAAATCAATTCCCCATTTTTGAAATGGTGCCTGCACTTCAATATGTCTTAATGGTAAATTCCTAGAAAATTTCAACTTTCCACTAAACCTTTGACAAGCATCACATATTTTCACAAACTCACAAGCATCTCTAAAAAGTGTTGGCCACCAAAAGCTAGCTCTAAGAATTTTATGAGTAGTGGTTTTAGCCATATAATGACCACCACATGCACCTTTATGCATTTCTCTTAAGATCCTCTTAGACTCAATTTCATCTACAAATTTCAAAAATACCCCTTCCATATTCCTCCACCACAATTGCCCCTACACTATAACATACCTTATAGCCTGCAACTTTAGGGATCTGCTCTGGTTGTCTGTTAATTTTGGTGGAGATTTCATATTCTACAAGTAATAAATCACATCTACATACCAATCGGAGGTATCTATATCACAAATATTATCCCTGCAACTATCATCCAATTGATTGATTTGATTTGCCTCTAAATTTGCTTCTACCATCAATTTGGGTAGGCCTTGACCTCTAACCAGTTTGGTGATCTAAATATCAATGTTAAATTCTTGTATTCTATTAATCCATCTACATCTTCAATCGGATACCTCTTGTTGTGAAAAGATATCCTTTATAGCAATTGTAGGGACAAATGCAATGACAGTGGCTCCCATTAGGTAATATCTAAAAGCCTTCACCCCTTTCACCAATGCATATACCTATTTTTCATTTATATCATACTTGAGTTCTGCTGCCTATAATGATTTGCTAAAAAATGCAATGGGCTATTCATAATCTTCTTCATTTTTCTGTAATAGTACTGTAGCAATAGTGTGAAATGAAGCAAAAAAAAAATGCATTGGCTTATCATAATTTGGTTCCCTAAGAATAGGAGCATCCTTAATAGCTTGCTTGATCTTCTAGAAAGCAATGCTAGGCTCCCCATCCCATTTTATCTCAAATCCTTTCTTTAACATTCTTGATATAGGCCTATTAATCTCTACAAAATTAGTCACAAATCTTCTAAGAAAGTTGATTTGCACAAAAAATGATTGAATTCCTTTAACACTTTTAGGCTTCTAAATTTTGTCTATTGCTTCTACCCTTTCAGGGTCAATCCTCACTCCATGCTTACCAACGAGATGCCCTAACAACTTTCCTTCAGTAACACCAAAATTACACTTTCTTGGATTCAAAGAGATACCATACTTAAGGGCTCTGATAAATACCTTTTCTAGATGCATGCAATGATCATTCCCATCCTTAGAATAAGCAATTAAATCATCCTAATATACAACCAAAAATTTATCAATAATATCAGCAAAAGCCACATCCATTGCTCATTGAAAAGTAGCCTCAACATTAGTAAGCCCAAAAGGCATCCTGACATACACATAAGTACCCCATGGAGTAGTAAAAGCAGTCTTAAACTATTTTGATTCTTTAACAACCACTTGATTATAAGCTAAAAATCCATCCATCATGGACATAAGTTTAGAACCAGTGACCCTTTGCAACATAGCCTCCATATTTGGAAAACCATAATTATCCTTTAATGAGGATATATTAAGATTCTTGAAATCAACACATAACCTTATGTCTCCATTTTTCTTCTTGACACGGACTAAATTGGACACCCAAGAAGAATGTCTAATAGGCTTTATGATCCCTGCATCTCTTAATTTGATTAGTTCCTCTTGCATTTTGGGAGCCAAAATTGGATTTATTGGCCTCTGTTTCTGCCTAAAAGGTTTAGCATTTGGTTTCAAATGGATTTCATGCTGAAAAAGATCTTCTCTATAAGCTTTTAGGTCATCATATGACCATGCAAACACTTTTTTATATTTCCTTAACAAATCTATTAGGTCTTGCCTAATTTTAGGAGACAATTACCAATATATACCTTCTTAGGTGTTTCCTTAGTTCCTAAATTTACCTCCTCCAAATCTCTAGCATCATATTTATTGGCATCAACTTGTGACCTATCTTGGTTGTCAAAAATAGTTTCTAAAACAACTAAGCCCTTTGGGATTTTGTTTGTTTTCAATTGCACAACTTCACGCCCAAAAATAGTATCTTTCCCATTTATATTCTCTACATAGGCTGCACAATCAATTTCTTGTCCTGGCAACATATTCTCACAATTCAAAAATCTTGGAATGTCCTTGTCATCTTCCAATACTTGTCAATTTTGGACATTATCAGGAATAGAGGGCCTAGTTTGAATCTTAATTTTTGATATACCAATAAATGTAATGCCATCAGTTTTTATTACTATATTTGCTAGAAAATCTACCATCTTTTTGTTAGTCATATCTTTCAAAACTATCCCAAACACATCAAAATATTCAATCATGTCCCATACAATACTTATAAATTGTTTTAATCTGTTGTTTTTTGACACATTAACATTTCTTACTTGAGATACAACCAATTCAGAATCTCCTATAACATGCAAACATTTTATCCCATGCCTGTGAGCCAATCCAAGTCCTAATAACAAGGCCTCATATTCTACTATGTTGTTAGTACAAGGGAAACTCAATGTAAAAGAAAATTTGTATGTTACCCCTACAAGAGATATCAATAGAATATTTGCACCTGATCCATCCTTGCAGTAAGCACCATGAAAGAACATAGCCCACATATCACCTTTGTCTATTTTTGTGTCAACTTCTTCTTCCATCTGAGAATCATGCTTACCTTTCTTCAAAGTTAGAACCTCAACTTGGAATGCATTGACATCTGTATCCACAAAGTTTTTCATATCATCCTCTATCTCTTCTTCTATCATATATATACTTTTAGGCTCTCTATTTATTTTTACCAAATTCCCCTCAATGTTGAAAGTAGAAAATGATAAATCACATTGTAGACTCCCTCCCATGGTAGCACTCCACTTTCTAGACCATAACATGCCATACTGAAGTGGAATATCAACAACTAATACACTCATAGTAAGCTCTTTATCATGATAAGTTGTTAATTTATATGGTAAAGCATTAATAGTGCCTACGACTGTCACTTCTCTTTTATCCATAGCACAACATCTTCCCTGAGTAGTATCAACCTTCAAGCCCAATTCCTTCATTATCTCAAAAGGCATCATAGTATTGGAAGCACTTGAATCAATCATGCAATTTTTCAATGTTTTACCATTTACTAAAAGACTCAAAAAAAATGGCTCAAAACTTCCCAAACATTGATTTATAGAGCTATCCAAAAACATCTAAGGAATTTGAGACACAACTACTTTAGATTCATTGTCTTTCACCCTTTCTTTATTTCTTTCTTTGGGATTATGATTTTCATTACAGTCATGTTTTACCTCTGTATCAGTATCTTTGAACCATGCTATGGATTTAGTTCAGTGTTTAGGGATTCTTAATAGTTTAGAGAATGAGACTTTGATAGTGATTTGTGATAACACATGGGTCATGTCTATAAAAGAATTAGAGGGACCATCAATCACCATACTCTTTTTCTCATGATGTTTATCCAAAATGTTTACAACATCTTGATGATTCTTGTCATTTTTAGTGATCATTTTTGGTACCTTCTAATCTAACTTCTTGGGAACATTATTTGGAAGCTCAAAACCTTTGGGATTATCCATTTTCCTTGGTTCCCATTTTTTACTGGTAATTTTAACTTCACAACAGGTATTTCTTTAGGCTTCATGACTTCCATTTTTTAAAGATTGACCCCTTTTATAAACACACTAGCTACCTTGTCATTACCCTCTTTCTAAGCCATGTTTCTAGTCTACACTTGAGCTATCATTTTGGTAGTAATTTTATCAAACTCTTCCCTAGAAGGCTTCCTTAAAATCACTTCTTTGGCATTTACCATGTTACACACATTATCTTCAATATCACTCTCATCAGAAAATTCTTGCTGCTGCATTTCATTCTGAAACTGCCTTTGCTCATTTACATCTCTATGATAATGTTCACAATCAGAATACTCATAATGTGAGTCAAACATATTACATCCCACATCATCATTGTTTTCTTCATGTTCCTGACATTCTTCCACTATAGTCTGATTTCCTGGGAACATTTTTTTATAGAAAATCTAAAATAAAAGAGGATTTGAAAACTATCCAAAACATAATACAATTGGAAGGGTATTCTAAGGATCTAGTGATGGAAGAAAATGAGAAGATGGTGGAGTATCATGATATCATCACCAAAGAAGAGATTTACTAAAGGCAGAGATCCATATCTACTTGGCTAGATGAAGGTGATAGAAATATGAAAATTTTTCATTATTCAAATCATAAGTCTTAATAAAGGAGGAACTAATTAATTGATGAAAAGGAAATTTCAAAGGAAATGGTTTCCTTTTTTCTTCTTTGATGGCCTCATATCCTGGGATTGATTTGACTCATTAGGCTGAGTTATTGGATGTTATTCCTTCTTTGGTTTCTAAAGATAAGAATAGATTGATGTGTGCTATTCCTAAGGAAGAGGAAATTTTTAAAGTTGTTTTCTTGCTAGGAGGGGACAAGTCACTAGGACTGAATGGTTTTCCCATTCTATTTTTTTAGAAATAATGGAATCTGGTTGGTAAAGATGTGTGTGATGTTAAAGAATTCTATGGGGATAAAAGGATGTTTAAGGAAATTAATTCTACTTTCCTATGTGTGATTCCTAAGAAAGTCGGTTTTGATTCCCTGAATCAATTTAGGCCTATCGGTCTTTGCAATTCGATTTACAAAATTATTCCTAAATTAATAACTTTGAGATTGTTTCATATTCTTCCTTCTCTTATTTCTGAGCAACATAATGGTTTTATTCCCAGTAGACAAATCCTTAACTCAATTATCTCTATGCACGAGAATATCCATTTTTTATCTCTCTCAAATAATCAAAGGTTTATTATGAAAGTTGATATTGCTAAAGCCTATGATAGAGTAGAATGGTCCTTTCTTAATAAGATCCTATTATCTTTCGGTTTTAATGTCAATGTGGTTAAGCTTATTATGCAGATAATCTCTACTACTATGTTAGTTGTTCTGGTTAATGGGCACTCTTCTGCTTTCTTTAAACCAACAAAGGGGTTGAGATAGGGAGATCCTTTATCTCCAATCATCTTCACAATTATGATTGATTATCTAGGCAGATATTTTCAAAAGTTGGTCTCTTTAGGGAAAATTAAAGGCTTGAGACCTTCTTCTCATCCTCTTATTTTTTCTAATGAAAAATTTGTGGATGATACTATTTTTTAAGGTAAAGTTGAGGTTAGGGAGGTGAGGAATCTGAAAAAGGTCCTTAATCTATATTCTTCTACTTCTGGTCAATTCATTAATTGGAATAATAGCTCCTTATATTTTATTAATACCCTTGTTTCTAGACATGGAAAGATTTCTAATATCCTTGGTTGCTCTATAGGGTCTTTTCCTTGCATTTATCTAGGTCTCCCTTTGGGACCTAATCCTTTGGATTCTTTTTGGGAGGATCTTGTTAATAAATTCAACAAGATATTGTCAGGTTGGAAAGGTAATTTGTTGAATCAAGTTAGTAAAGTTACTCTTGTTGGAATAACAATGGGAAAGGAAACTTTTGAGGATGGGGGGTGAATCAATGCTTCAAACTTTGACCCATAAAATGTTCACCACACATCCATCTCACATATTCAATAAGTAAACTAAAATACCATGTAAAACATGTACATCTAAAGCATGTAAACAAGTAAGCATTCACACATGAGACAAGATATGATTACCTAGAAACTCTCCAATGAGAAGGTAAAATTGGGGTGGGGATGACACCTACAAATCTTCACTACTACAGTAATAAAGTGTATCTAATGAAGGTTACAATGTTTGATCATGAATGATGATCTACCATGTGAAAGGTCTTCCCTATTAAAGGCTTACAAAGACTAGAAGGTCTTACCCTGTTAAAAGATTTCAACACCATTAAAAGCATGCCTTGTTAAAGGACTTCAACTCACAATCAAGTAAGCATCTTGTTAGAGGATTTCAATATAGCAAATTAGGACTACTCTGTTAAGAGATTTAACTCATTCACCTATTAGAATGTCTCAACATTGATCCTGCAATTAGCACTTTTATGTTTGATGATAGATCACCTTTATCCTACTGTGTACTTGATCCTTCTTGATAGATGTCTCTCTATTGTTCACTATGTCCTTCCTCTGTTTTCCTTTAACTGATTTTGTAATACAATTCAGATCATAATACCTTGAAGCCATGAATGTCCTAATTTATGCATACAAAAATCTCCTTGATCATTCATTTATTCCCTTTTACACTCTATTAAAGCTTAGGGTTTGTCTTCCTTAAGAAGACCTAGGTGACTTAGGGTTAGGTATGAATCAATGACTATGATTCACCCATATTTCTTCTTAAACCTTCATTTTACTTAAATGGTTGCATGTGATGCATAGGGATTCCAACATAAGATTCATCCTTATCACCAAAATATCATAATTCAATCTTCAAGTTGGCTAAATAATGGTTTACATAGTAGTTTGTGCCAATACAAACAACTATGACAAAATTGTGTTACTTAGCATCTAAATTTCTTGGTGCTCGACACATTCTCACTTCAATACTGTCACTTGGAATTTGAATGACTCGGCATGCACTATTTCTTTAGCTCTTAAATCACTTGACATATATTGTCTGCTTAGTACTTGAGTGAATCAACACTCAGTGCTGACTCAACATGCTCTAACTTATACATGCTGTGCTTGACATATGTTAATTGTTTGACATGAACTAAGTAAATGAATTAAGTGTATAGATACTCAATTGTCAAAACCAATCTGAGATCAAAAATCTCCCCCTTTGACATGAGTGTCAAAAACACTTGGTCATGTATAAATAGTTTTAGTCTTATGAGCATAAAATAACATAACTAGTAGGCTTCTATACAAAATATCAAAATTTTGCAACAACTTATACCTCAAAAATCTTATAACTCCCCCTAAGTTGTTTGATCTATTTTGTATTCTGTAAAAAAATCTCTCCTATTGAGTAGATTTTCCTCAACTACTAATAATCTTTCTTTGTGCTGATACTCTTTCTCTCATTCTTGCTCCCCACCACTCTTACTCCCCCTTTTTGAAACTGATGTCAATGGGTCATACATTGATAGTGTATTTGTCCAAAAATGATTTATGGACCTCAAGAATAATCTCAAGAGTGACATCCCAATTGTCACAAGCTACCTTCAAAGACTTGATTTGGATGGCCAGCTCAACAAAGGTGTACTAGGCCATCTAATGTAGAAATATTGGGGTCTTTCTTCATAATTTTTTTTGTATAACCTAACTCCTTGTGTAGAATCTCCATGTGAGGAGTCAATGTAGTCTAGATGCTTATCAGTTTAGCCCTTATGTTGGCTTCATCTACAGATAGTGCTGCTAACTAACTTTGGGTTTGCAATAGGGTCTTGAAGTGTTTATCACTTTGAGATGGAGTTATGGGAAATTTTTCTTTGAATGACTGCATTTGACTTTCCAAGCTTAGGATATGATTCCTTATTTCTTACGTGAAGAGTGTAGGATTACACAGTTTTGTTTATAGAGAGAAAATGTTCTCAAGTACCTTCTTCACACTTTCTATCTTAGTTGCCAATGCAACTTGTGTAAGTGCTATATCACTAGATATCTTCTCATTCACTTTATGTTGAAACTTCTTTTTAAACCATTCTAATAATTTTGCATTAGTATCAAGGTTTGTATCACTTACTTTTTCCACTATGTTAGTCAGTTGTTCACTAAGTGGCTTTGTTTCATTTGGAGTAGGAAGATTGAATGCATCCAAGAAAATGTCTTTGATATCAAGAAAAGCTTGCTTCTTCCTATACTCCCTTTTGAGTAGTTCTTGATGTTTCTTTCTTGCTAGGGATTCTTGAAGTATACCCATTTGCTCAATTACTATTGCTGCAAGATCAAACTTTGGCAATATAATTTCTTCATCTAGGACAACATCTCCATAGGTTATTACCTCTTCTACCTTGTATGAACTTGGCCTCAGCACTGAGAATTGCAAATGTGTCACATCTATGCTCGGCCTTTGAAGAGTTTGACTGGAAGGAGTGCTAGATTCTAGTAAAGTTACCAATGCTTGAATTGCTGCTAGCTCCTCCAAATTGGGTGTCAAAGCAGTCTCTTTAGGCTTGTCCTTTTTTACCTTATTAATTTGAATTACACCTTGTTCTTGTGCTAGAGGTGTAGGTGAATCTACCTAACCTATTTGACTATGTGTCTCATTAGTGACTTGAGTTTCCACTTTATCCTCTCCAATTGTCTCAACCTTATCTGTTACAACTTCTGGTACATTTTCTAAGAATGGGGTAGCACCTGTGTCTGTACTGACAGTGCATTCTACTATCTCTTTCCTTTGATATACAACCAAGGGTTGTGAAGGTTGTACACTAGTGACTTGAGGAGTGATTGTAGGTAGTTCTTGTGTTTTCATCTCCTCCCTTGTAGTTATAGTCAGTCATTTCTAAATTTCATCTATAATCACCAATATAGGGTTGCCACATAATTTGGCCTATAGTGTAGATTGGTCAAGTATCTTTTTCAAGTCTTCCTCTATTAGGGGTTTGATGTTCTGAGCAGTAGAATAAGAAACATCCTTTACTATAATAGTTTTAGTATTTACACTTATTATCTATGGAGGTTTGACACTCAACATTTGTGTATCTTGTACGCTCTATTCTTATTGCTTCTCTTCCTTAGCTATTGTCGGATCATATATGTTCATATCGATGCCTCCCTCAACTATGCCTTCTTTATTGTCATTGTCTTCATCATCTTTGACCTCAATAGGTTCTTGTTCACCTTCTTTGACTATAGATAGTCCATATGTGATCTTCCACATTTGTTTGGACTTGTGAACAACATCCTCAATGTTATTCTATAGTATGCTAAATGTCCTATATTTAGGAACAAATCTAACAACATATTTCTTTCTGGCTTTGGATATTTGTGCCTTGTTGAGTTCTTGCATAACTTGGGTGAGGGATGTCTCCCTAATTTGCCTTTCTATGTTCAAACAATAATGCCATTTTTCTCAACTCTTTCATATAAAATTTTAGGTATGGAGTTGGAAATTTCTAGAGGAGCCTTCTTAAAAGTAGCCATCATGGCATATATTGCCTCCTCCACTTGATTCTTCTCAACTTTTCCAAGATTTTCAAAATCAATGTGAGAGAAATCGAATAAGTCAGCATTGTTTCTAACATTCTCACATAAGTTATCTAGATCTAAAGATGGATTATGGTTCACCATTTGGAACTGGTTGATGTCACCAAATTCAATCCTTTCCTCATTAGATTCAATCCGAGCAACATATTTTCTTCTTGGTCTTTCCCGTGCTTCACCTTCGTACTCTGTAGGCTTGGCTTTCTCTTTAGCCTTATGTGCAATGACATGTGTACTAGCCCTTGTGGTAGGTGTTGTAGGTTTGGGTTGTCTTGGTTTAGCAACCTTTTTAGGTCTTGTCACTTCTTGTGCCTTGGCATTTCTCTTCTTCTAATTAGTAGAACTTCTTCTTCCTCAAAACCTTTTGTAGTCTCTATTTCTTCCTCTTGCTGATCCTCACCCTAACCTTGTGTTAATGCAAGTGGTGCTTGAGTCTAAGTGTCTTCTTCCTCTTCATCCTCATCCTCTTCTTCTTCCTCCTCGACACCTTCAAATTTTTTTTCTTTTAGTTTCTTTAACAGTTTATCCTTCTTTTTGATGATAGAGGTAGTCTTCAAATCCATAGTAATCTTTGATTTGACCAACTCATAGTTACCAAAAGCTTTGGCATTTTTGTCCACCTCTTTTGCAAGTAATGTTGTGATTGCTATAGAGGCCTCATCAACATTAATATCATAACCTAATGGCCTTAGCCGTCTCACTCTAGGATTTGCTACTTGAGCAAATGTGTGATCAACATCAACTAGGAAACAAACACCATCATAATGTTTTTCCACTAATGACACTAGAATCCTTAATCTCTTCTTCATGGATTGTTTTAAATTCTAAAAATAACTAGTCTTTACTGACTCAAAATTTTCACCTAATTTTTTAATGATCTCTACTATTTGAATTGCAACAAACCTATTTGTCTTCCATTCAATAGTACTAAATGTAGGAAATGTGTTTTGTACATAAAAGAAGATATATACCAAAATAGATTCAAATTCATACTGAGCACTCTTTGTTTTCCTTATTGCTCCTAGGTTTTCAATTAATTGTTGTAGCTATAGCTAAATAAAAGATCATATGTATGATCCTTCTTCACAATCTTGTAGCCCATATACACTACAATACATGCACTATTCAATCTACTTGATTGATAAAACTTATGTGAAATTACCCTTACTACAAAAGCTATTAGAGGATCTGTGATTGTGTCTATGGTCATTCCTCTCTTGTTCCACATAGCCCTTGTGTTCTTTTCAATAACTTCTTTGGACTCACTTCTCATTGTCTTTTGCTGATCTAGGGTTAGATACCCTATTACCCTATGAATTATCCTCTTTGTGATTTTGATTGGTCCATTATCTAACCACATTGAGCTATCATGAATTGTACTCAAAAAAATCCTAATCCACTCAGTTTTGAAAATGTTAGGGAAATCTAGGGCACAAGTTAGCCCTTTCTTTTCTTAAATCTTGAATTCTTCCCTCAACACACCTTTTTCACATAGTTTTCCATATGCTTCTCTAATTTCAAGGTCACCAATACTACCAATCTTAAAATTATAACACTTTTTGACATATTGAATTGTTAAAACTTGTGGTGGTATCATAGATAATGCATCAAAGGGATCTTGTTTGTGTGCCATGTCTAGAATGGCCTTGAAAATAGGTGGTTTTATCTCATTACTAACTAATTGAATATTTAAAACCTATTTTCCCTCTACACCTTTAACTTTCAAAGAACTAGATGCCATTATATAAATCTAGGGTTTAAAAAATTTGAAACATTGTAGCTTGACACATGATAAATACCTTGTAAATCCTAATGAAATGATGTCGAACAACTGCTCAAATCTCCTAGAAATTCTTTGGATGAAATTTATAGATCACCTTTAGCTCTTCTTTCTCTCGCTTGAATTTAAATGATGTTAAATGAGTAGAAATCAATCGAATACCCCTTTAAAATATTGCAATTAATGCTAAGTGCTTACACAACTATAAGCTTGACATCGATTAATTTTGGCTCACTTAGCATCCACTTGTCTTTCCATTCACTTAGCAACCATTACGAGTTTGGCATCAACTATACAATTTGTTAGCTCAACATCCACTAGCATTTCACTTAGTAACCGTAGGAAACTTTTCATGCTCGATAGTAACATGAAAGACTGACAAAACTTAAAGATTTTTCCTTGATTCCAAATAACACTTTGCATCTTTATTCATGCTTATGTAATCTTTTCAAAACTAAATCCTTTGGAACTAATGTATGGTATAACTTTTAAATATCAATCCCACATACCTCTTGATTGCTTAGTTTGATGAGGTGTGATCACCTGACCCATTGGGTGAAGTGATCCCTTCTCCACTTGATGTGATACAATGCTCCTTTCTCTTCCATGTCTTGTTCATTTAATTTTTTACATTTTCAATATCTACCTTTCCTTTGCCTTTATTAAACTCAAAACTTGGTGCATTTGACCTTGTTGGACAATATCGACTAATGTGACCCATCTTCAAATACCTAAAACATGTGGTTTGACTCAACCACCTTTTGTATTCACTCTTGAAGTGTGTTCTAATATAGTTCTTAGGAATATGTCCATACTCTTGACAGTAGTGACAACCATGCCTTGTATTATAGTCCCAATTATAAAAGTTGCCATTATTCTTTACCTTTGTTTGCTTGTGTGATGACGACATTGGGTTGTGTTGGGACTAAAAATTGCATGGTCAATTTTTAGTCACATATTGAAAATTTTGAAGAATCAATGCCCTAAAGTGCCTTTTATGCATATGTAGTTGGGTTGTTAGTTTGAGGCCTAGATGGTGTTTGAGTTACTTAACACCTTTCATTTGATATATGTATGTGATCCACAATGTTATTTTTCCATCTCGAATCATTCTCCGAAGTCCCATTTTGAGTTAGTGTCAAAACTTGCAATTCTGTCCAAGTGTCAAATAGCGACCAGAGGCCTTGTTTGCATTTGAATATCTTTTACCCAAGAATGTATCATGACCCACCACTTTGAGAGTGCTTAGTGTCCATACTAGAGAACCTACATTCTAGGTTTCAAGTTGTTTTGAGTCTTTTTGACTAGGTTTCAAACCCCTCAAAGTTGGTCATTTACTGTTTTGTGCATTTGTGTAGTTGTTCACAATTTTGGGAAGCCCTGTTCGACCAATCATATCTTTGACCTAGTTGACCCAAATGAAGAAATTATTTTTGCATTGTGTTACATGGCTCAAACACTTCATATCCTCAAATTTTGAGATCATGATGAATCCATTTGATCAGTTTGCTAACATGATTAAAAACCCAATTTACATTGTTTTGTTACGGCTAAGGTATCTGATTGATTTGTACCCCTGTTCAGAACATTATAACTTTGATGCTGTAATTGGTGAGCCTAAATAGATTGTACCATTGTGTTGTGTCCTAAAAATTCTTGAAGTATGCTAGTTCTTAAGTCATGAAAAATCCATTTGCATACTTTCATATGTCCGTTTGTTTGCTAAAAATTACTTTTTAACACATTTCCCAATTAAAATTTTCAAGTACCTATTTTTGAAAATTTTCCAAATGCGTCCTGTGATTCGTCATGAGCCCAAACCATAGAATTATATTCTCCTCATGACAAACAACCTATATCCTAGTTTTTAGAACCCCAAGTCATCAATAACCCAGTTTATAATGCCAAACTCGAGCCCAGTTTATGTTTTTTGACATTGTTTGCCTGTAGCAAATTCAACTATGGATGTTCGAAAATTAAAATATTTTGACTAGAAATTCCTCATGGGCTGAAAATTTGCAGTATAGTAGAACATGTATGATTGAACACTCACGCCAATTTTCATAGCCCAGTTACTTGATTGAATCAGTTTTTAAGGCCGGCTGGCGGGCCTCCAAACACAAATTCAGAATTTGTAGAATTGATTAAAAGAAATTGGCTAGAAGTATCTATAGGATTGTTGAACTTGCACAAGGATCAAACACCTCCATACTTGATTGAAGCTTTGAGCCATCATAACCAACAATAGCATAATAGTAAAAGCCACACATTAGGATCACTATTTTTAGAAGGGCAACTTTCAATACAAAGTACACAACTTGATAAAATTTTGATTTATATATAAAGTCATTTTTACTGGAGACATTCTAATAATGAGAATAATGAGAATGTGAACAGTGTGAATGTGCAAGTTATTACAACAAAAATATCCAAACCATTGCCAAATGACAAAAGCTCACCATCTTGTCAAGATATGGGAGAAACAATAAGTAATATAGTCAAGAATGATTCAAACAAGGATGTCAAATAGACTAGTGTGGAAATGAAAAATGCATCAGAGAAGTTAGATACGCATGATGGTGCTTACGACATAAATGGTAAATGTTATGTTGAGGAAGCCATCCAAAGGAACCTTGATGCCAAAGAGGAGCAGCAAACAAAACCCACATTGCAAATAGGAGAAGTGCCCATTCAATCATGTGGCTAAGAGGCAGAGGCATCATTTGGTACATTCAACAATCAAAGAAAATATAATTCTAGGTTATTTTATTTTCCCCATCTATTTCTTCAAAAGTTTTATTTCCAGAATTACCTTGTATTGATAGCCTAGCTCCTGTGAATGATCAAGCATGCTAAAATAACCACTCAATTGTTTGCTCACTTGATTAAAAAAATAAATTAATTGTTTGAATACATACCAAAATATTCCAAAGGAGGTTATAGCATAGATAATCCAAAAGCTAGCCAGTATTAACAAAAAAGAGATCTATGCATAAAAGAGGTAAACCAAGTTTGAAAAGCAACAGGAAGTTTTTAAAAAAAAATGCCTCATGCATAGATGAAAAGGGGAATGAGGAAACCAATAGCTCACATTCACAAAGTGGAGAGTTTTCTTTGTCTTTAAATACCATTCCACTCCTACAATAAAGTGTCTTAAGGAAAGACACTTTTGGTAGGCAAGTTTGCTTGGTGGGTCTGGCTGGCCAGCTGGCAATAGATAATAAATTTTTATGTAGCACACAAATGCAGGTTGCCAAAAAATGTAAACAGGTGTTGGAAAATCTCAAGTTTCCAGTGGTCGCCATGTCGCCACCAGAAAATGGGAGGGTCTCGCTGGTAGTGACATGGCAAACTCCTAGAAAATGGAGTTTTCGGCGAGTGACCTATCAAAAAATTTGAAGAGTCTGATAGAAGTAGATGTGGGTCCCACCCAATCATCCAATGGCCAATCTAAAAATGACATGTGGTGTCATTGTGTAGGCCCAAGCTAGTAAAACAGTGACATGTGGTATCATTTAATGGTTTAAAGAGGAAAGGGATATTTTACAATAAAAAAGGATATGTCTGCACGTTCATTTTGAAATTAAATAAATTTTATTTCAAATTATAAATTTCCTATAGTTTGAACTATGGGTTTATTTTTATTTTTCAAATTTATTCTTTTATTTGCCAAAACTATGAAGCAGAGGTTCGATATTCAAACAACCATAACTAGAGTAATTTTTATAAAAAATGGGCACTCCAATATACCATCGGAACCAGGAAGAGATGAACTTTTCGAATGTGAGGTCAATTTTTACATAGGTGTTCCCTAGTACACACTATAAGGGTTTTTGTCTTTAGAAATGATTTATGTGTTTTAAGGGGTGTTTTGATTATCCAATTGCAGAATTTAGTGACAAAACATTTAAAACATGTTCAGAAGGCCTTATATGTAGTATGTTTTTATTCTGTGATGTTTTGGCTTCAATTTGATCAAAATTGACATATCCAAAATTAGTTATGAGAATTTTGTCTTTTGTTGAGGTATTGCTCTTGGAAAGGCAAAACAAAATGATGGGATTTGATATGTAGTTGAAGAGAGAAGGTAGAGAGATTCTTTTCAAGTTTTTTGGGAAGAAATTTTGAGGGTACACATGTCAGTTGCACAATGAATTTGGGAATTGCTTCCTCTCTATTTATGCTTTCTTCTTCTCTTTTGTAAGGGTTGGAAAATATTGGAAAGTTTCTCTAGTATGAAAATATTTAGTAGAACTGGCCCTGGAATTGATGAACTCTGAATGGAAGATCTGGAGTGTGCTGGTTCCAGACCATGAAGCTGTTGCTTTGGCTATGATAACCCCTTCCCATCCCATCAGCTTCTCATTCTCGTGATTTTTTCTCTTGTATGATAGGATTTTCTCATTGTATAGTCTGGTTTATTAGGTTCTTTGTGAGTTAATTTCATGCATTTTTATGTATTATTTCAAGGAAATCAATACAAGGAACAAAAAGTGTTTTGTTTTAGTTTAAATCTTGTCTCCTTTCTCAATTGAGATGTGATGTTTTATGGTCTTGGAACAAAGAGCCTAGATCATAAGTGTAGTCCCTTAAGGTTGTATGTTGCTTCATTGTTGCTTGTAATTCAAGGAATTATGTAAACGCTTCAGAGATTCAACAGGATTGCAGGTTTATTGAGGAGGATATCAGGTAAGAATGAGATTTAAGTTGAACATTGATGTCTATTTACAAGGTGAATGGATAGATCATTTATCTGAATATATGAATAAGTATCAGATATCCAAAATGCATTAGGGAGATTCATGAATTACCCAATGGATCAGGCACTGATCAAATACAGGGTCATTAAGTTGTTGTCCATGCATGGTTTTCATCCACTTTCCCCACCCACATAAAATCAAATCAAATTCAAATTATCTTTATATTTTATGTTGAAGAGATACAATAGAATGCCCTCACTCAGCTTGTGAATATCATAGATTTTGCATTTAGCTACTTTAGATATGTGTCATTGCATAGGTGTTATGAGATATAAGAGATTTTATATACTTTAATAGATTTAGGAATATGCTTTTTGCACTAGTACCATATCGATTGAATCTGAGGTCCACCCG
Organism: Cupressus sempervirens; assembly: GCA_028749045.1. NCBI lineage: Eukaryota > Viridiplantae > Streptophyta > Pinopsida > Cupressales > Cupressaceae > Cupressus > Cupressus sempervirens. The sequence continues at coordinate 277,290,484 of CM053788.1, read as the reverse complement.
CCTAGGTTTTGCAGAGCCTGAAGTGAAGAAGGGTCTTGCCTTATAGTTGGCTTGGTGTCTAAAATGACATGTTAAAAATGGGAGTTAGCTGCTGCTAGATACGACAATTTCTCATTGGGGTAATTGAAAACCCTCAAATGTTTTCAAACACCAACATGTTGTATCTTCACTTAAAAGCTCTATGTCTATAATTCTAAAAATTATAAAAATATCCTTCAAATCTTTGAATGTGCATGGTCTTGGTTTTGCATTCATGTGCTTGATGACCTTGTTTGTTGCACTTATGGCAGTGACCCATGCTCTTTTTCTTATCATTCTAATTTACAATCTTGCTCCAACACACATTGGTAGTATGTCCTTTCTTACCACAATTATTACAAGTAGGTTTGAAATTCTTACCTTTGTTACTCTTTTCTTAAACACTTTTGGATGATTCTCCTATTAGAAATAAGGATTATTGAGAGGGGGGGAGTGAATCAGTAATCTACAAACTTTAGTCACCAACTAGATATTATTACTTACTTTAAACCATGCATAAAATAATAATAAAGTAATACTGAACAATAATAGTAACAATGCACAAAGATAACTCATAATACCATATTTTTTTAACTAGGGAAACCCTAGCCAAGGGAAAACCCCGGTGGGAATGATACCCACTAGATAATATACTAATATATAAGTTCCTTGTTAGAGGATGGACCTTGTTAGGAGTCAATGAGAAAATTCAATGTAAGAAGTCCCTATTAGGAGACTTTGAACCCCTATTAGGAGATTCTAACCCTATTAGGAGTTGTGATATAATGTATGCAAGATGAGCCCACTTCCCAAACATGCAATTTTAACTACAAGAAGAGGTCACTACTCTAACAAGTAATTTACTGTTATCATCTTCCTTTACTAATATCTAATCTTTAGCTTGATCTTGGATCACCAAATAGCTCATATAAAATTTTCATATATCTCTTTCACAAAAGTTCACATATAGTCCAATATTTGTACAACTTGCATTTCAAATCAAGATAACGCACTTCACATATCTTACCACAAAATTTCCTTTACATAAATACCATGCCTTTACAAAAATTACTATTGGGTTGGCCAAGACCATAATTCACTTTTCCAAGTTAGAGTAAACATCTAGGATGTCGGCACTAATTGGACAAATAATTGTTTTGTAAACAAAACAATTATTTCCTTCAATTCTGTTGTCCTACTTTGCTTCAAACATGATTATCTTTGTTCCATACAATCTATACTAACTTTCGAGGCTATACACATCATCACCAACATGTATATTATCTCCATGTAACTTTTCTAGTCATAATATGATGCCAGTGACAAGTTATAAACAAAACAATACATTGCTATAAAATAAATTCTATACTTAGACAATTTTCTAATTAGCAAACACTAAGTATATTTATTTTTGAGGTTTCCTATCAGCATGTACATCATGTGTTGCCATAAATGACAACAATTACATATCACTATTAGCCAATTATCAACACCTCCTTCTTCAATACTTGTGTATTCCAGTCCAGATGTATCATTGTTAGATCTGGGGATTTCATCAATTGTTCAAAGTACTTGATGGCTTCACTAGGTTTATTGAAACTTTTAGTAAACTCCTTTTCCCTTTTTAGGTCATTGCTCAACTGTTCTTTCTACAACTTTAGTGTTTTTATCTCAATGTCCTTGGTATTCAGTTCATGGTTGGCATTCATCAATTGACCTAAAGTTTATAAGTGCATGCTAGCAATCCTATTTACCTTTGATGATCTCTTTTCCAATATATTGGTCAAAACTCTTTTGTAATCTTCAATCATGGCTTTGTCTTCCACTTCTTTCTTTTTCTATTTAGTCACCTGACATAGTAATATGGCTTGTGATTCTTGTTCTATCTTGAGATTTTTGATTTCTTCAACTTGGGTTATGTTCTTTTCCATTAGATTTGCAATTGCTGTGTGAAATTCATTGGAGTCTCCATTTCCAAATAGCTTAGTAGCGTCCATCTCTCTATATTGTGTGTCATTCTCCTCAATGGCAATTTAATTCCTTCTCTTCAATGATTTCTCTAGATCATCTCTTGCTTCATTCAACTGATGTAGAATGAGTTGTATTTCAATTCCCTAATTCTCAATGATCTTTCCCAACTTTTAGACATCCACTTCCAAAATCTTTCCTCAAATATTCAAAGCTTCTCTTTTAGAGAACAAGGCTTTGGTACCAATTGTTAGAATAACAATAGGAAAGGTAAAATTTTGGGAGGGGAGGGGGTGTGAGTCAATGCTTCAAACTTTGACCAATAAAATATTCACCACACATCTATCTCATATATTCAATAAGTAAACTAAAATACCATGTATAGCATGTACATCTAAAGGATGTAAACAAGTAAAATTGGGGTGGGAATGACACCCACAAATCTTCACTACTATAGTAATAAAGTGTATCCAATGAAAGTTACAATGTTTGATCATGAACCATGATCTACCCTATGAAAGGTCTTCCCTATTAAAGGCTTACAAATACTATTAGGTCTTACCCTGTTAAAGGATTTCAAAACCCTATTAAAAGTGTCCCTTGTTAAAGGACTTCAACTCACAATTAAGTAAGCACCTTGTTAGAAGATTTCAATAAAGTCTATTAGGACTACTTTGTTAAGAGATTTAATTGATTCACTTGTTAGAATGTCTTACCATTGATCCTATGATTAACACTCTTATGCTTGATGATAGATCAATCCTACTATGTACTTGATCCTTCTTGATTACATGTCTCTTTTCTATTCACTATTTCCTTCCTCTATTCTCCTTTAACTGATTCAACAATATAATTCAGATCATAATAGCTTGATCATCATGAATGCCCTAGTTTGTGCATGCAAAACTCTCCTTGATCATTCTTTCATTCCCTTTCATGCTCTATTAAAATTTAGGGTTTGTCTCCCTTAAGAAGATTGAGGTGACTTAGGGTTAGGTATGAATCAATGGCTATGATTCACCCATATTGCCACTTAAACCTTCCTTTTACCTGATTGGGTGCATGCAATACATAGGAATTCTAACTTAAGATTCTTCCTTATCACCAAAATATTTTAATTCAATCTTCATGTCAGCTGAAAAATAGTTTACATAGTAGTTTGTGCCAATAAAAAAAACTATGACAAAAATGTGATATTCAACATCTAAAGTCCCTGTGCTTAGTACATATTGACTTCAATATTTTCATTTAGCATTTGAATGATTCAACATGCACTATTTTCTTGGCTCTTGAATCACTTGACATATACTATTTGCTTGGTACTTGAGTGACTTGGCACATGAGCGACTCAACACTCACTGTTGACTCGACATGCTCTAACCTATACATGTTGTGCTCAACATATGTTACTTGTTCAACATGAACTAAGTAAATGACTTAAGTGTATAGACACTCACTTGTCAACGCCAATCTAAGATCAACAACTCTTCTCAAGGCTTGCCTCCAAAGTATCCCTACTTATGCTTTGAGTCTCTTCAACATTCTAGCTAAATATGTTGATACTATTGACAAAATCCAAATGAATTTCCTTTGGTTTGGATCTAAGAAAGAGAAGAGAATAGATTTAATTGCTTGGGAGAAATTTTTTAAGCCTAAATTGGATGGTGGAGTAGGCATTAGGTCTATTAGGAGTATGAATAAAGCTTTTCTTGCTAAGTAGGGTTGGAAAGTTTATCATGCAAATAAGGGGTGGAGCTCAATCTAGAAACATAAATACCTCCTTGGTGCTCCTTTTCTTGATTTTATTTCTTATCCAAATGTCTAGTCCTCTTCTACTATTTTGGGTGTTGTTCAGAGAGCCAAAAATATCTTAATCAAAGGATGCATTTGGAAAGTGGGTAATGGGCATAAGATCAAGTTTTGGGGTGATGTGTAGCTTCTGGATCATCCTCTGATTGAGGATTTTGAGAATAGAACTCTAGTGGATAGATATAAATAGAGATTTGGTATATTAGTAGAGAATTATTGGATTAATTGTGATTGGGTCAATCTTTCTGAAATTGATATGGTTTTTACTAGTATCTAGTTAATCTTGAATACTTTTAGTCTTTATCCTCATATTGAAGATAAAGTGGTTTGGTGGATTGAACTAAGAGGTTGTTTTAAAGTCTCTTCTATTTTTAGAACTAAGGAAAAGGAAATTAGACCTTCATGGGCTAAATCTTTGATTAAAGGGCTTATTCTTGAAAATAATTTTTTTTTAAAAATCTTTCTTCAAAACAAAATCTTAACTTTGGACAATCTACAAAAAAGAGGGATTTAAGTGGTTAGCATATGTTGTCTATGCAAAAGGGAATTTGAAGATAGGAATCATCTTTTCTTAAACTGCAGGTTCAGTTCGAAAGTTTAAAGTTATATCCTTCTCCCCTAGAACTTAGATTGGGTTCAACATAATAATATTGATCAATGTTTCTAGAGTTAGACTTGTCCTTCAAAGGATGCTAATATTGGTTTTCTGTGGAAAATTTATCTACCCCATCTCTAGCGGGGAATCTAGAAATAAATAAATAATAAAATTTTTAGAGACAAAGAAACTCCTTAGTGGGTTCTTCATCATAATATTATCAGAGCTATCGAGAAAAATTTCAAGGCTCATAGAAAACTTAGTGATGAAACTCAAATTAATAATCCTATGAAGACTAAAAGCTATAAAACTAAAATTGATGATCAGAGATAGAATGTTAAATAGGATTCTCCACCTATGGGCTGGATTAAAAGTAATTTTGATGGTGTTTCAAAAAGGTAATCCTAGTAAAGCTGGTTGTGGAGGGGTGTTGAGGGGCCATACCAGTATAATTTTTGATGCTATTTCCATTCCTATAGGGATATCTACTAGCCATAAAGAAGAGGCTATGACTACTCTGTATACTATGAGGTTGTCAATGGATTCTGGTTATCAAAATCTTTGGTTGGAAGGAGATTCACTTAACATTATTAATATGCTTAATAATAAGATCTTGGTTACTTGGACTATTGAGGGAAGTATAATGGAAATTAAAAAACTTATTAATAAATTTGATAATATTTTATTTTATCATATTTTTTAGGAGGGTAATTCAATTGCTGACTGGATTTCCAACCAAATTGTCTATAGGGAAAGTAAGCTAAGTTGGCAAGCTGACCTATGCAAGGAAGTGGAGCTGATGATGATAGCTAATTATGACAAGACACATTATAGAGAAGGAAATATTTTCTAAAAACTCATAGCTCCTTGATAATCATAAAAAACTTTACTCTTTTTTCTAGTTTCTATTTCTCAGGTGAATTGCCGGGGAAAACAAGATTTCAAGATGGGAAGGGAACCTAGAAAGAAAGAACTAAGCAATTGCAGGGAATGGAAGGCTAATGATTATGTGTGAGAGATTTTGTAGAAATTCAAAGTGACAACTTACATTGAGAGACTCCATGGATATAAACCTCACATTACAAAGAAATTTTTCAAAAATTGGTTTGAGGAAAGCATCACTTTGCATGGGGTCACGATGAACTTTACTAATGAGTTTATTTATGAGCTTAGGGGACTTCCCATGGAAGGGATAAAATTTAGTAAGGATACTAGTATCTCGAATGTGGCTTTTAAGAAATTCTCAAAGATGGAAGCTGAAGAGAAAAGTTTGGAGAAAAATGGTGACTTTTACGACCTGAAACAAATTAAGGTCATCTGGAGGGATGTGCTATCATGTATCCATGAGTATTTTATTATTGATGGTAGGGCAAAGAGAGTCCATAAATTTCACTTTGCTTTCCTAAATCATTTTATGAACAAAGATCGAATTTTCTTTCCATTTTATTTGAAGTATTCTCTGCTTCAAAGCCTCTATGGTCATAGGAAGAAAGATTCCCATCTTGTACTTCATGAAGGTTTAATTTTATTGATTGAAAAATTCTATAGAAAGTAAGGCCATTAAGTCCTCTCTAGTTTTGGAGAAGAGGAAAGGGTCTCATAATGATCCTAATTCTAAAAGAATTAAGGTTAAAAGCTAGGAGGGTACTAGTGATAGCAAGAAGGATTTCAAATAGGAGAGGAATAATAAAAATGTAGAGAAAATCACTAAAACTAAGAATTTTGACAATGATGACAAGATGAAAATGGGGGAACTTTGTTCCAATCTAGATGGATACTTTGGGAGTAAAGGGGTGTCAATTGGTAAAGATAATGTCAAGGGTAGCAAGGATATAATTACTAACTTGAATGTTTGGTTGAAAGCCCTAAAGAAGGATGAAGAGAAATAAAGTGCTCACCCTACCCACCTGAAGAGGAATGTCAGTGAGGAGAAAATGGAGGAGTAAACTAGTAAGGATATTGAGGATAAAGACCTTGCTGTTAAGGACAATAGCTTGAGTAAAGAGGAAAAAGAGGAGAGGACAGAGAAGCAGGATATCAATTTTGATATCTAGATAAATACAGTTACTACTACCATTGATTTTGAAATTATGACTATTCTTGATGGAAGAGAAGATTCTCATGGGGCTAAATTATCCTTTCTTCACACTGCTAAGCTTAAAGTAGAGTCTTCCCTTCACTAGGATTCTTGGCTTTACAATGAAATTATGGTTCTTGAGAAGAAAATGGGGGGAATGCAGAAAGAGCTAGAGTATGAATGCACCATGAGAGCTCAAATGGAAATACAAATTGGTAACATCTCTAAAAAGCTCAAAGATTACAAGTAGGAGCTCTATTACTTAATTAAGGAAAGTGGTCAAAGAATGGAATAGGCCACTTCTAGTCTGTGTGCTATGGTGACCAATCTGGGTAAGAAAAGTAATGAGGAGATAATGTCTCTAGGTAATGTGGGGTTGAGGAGTCCAGGTGGACCTAGTAAGAGAACTAGGCAAAGCACAAGGAAAAAGTTCACTAAGGCTTTTGAGGCTCCTATTTTAGCTTTAGTTAACATTATCTAGAGGACTATAGAAGTAGGTAAAGAGGTGGAAAATATCATCAAAGAGCTACTGTAGGTGCTAGTGTGCTATTTGCTAGTCTAGGTAGTTTTATTGGTTTTTGGTTTTTGTTTTTTAGCTTGTTTAAAACTTTATGTTCCAGGTCCTTGTAAAACCTAGTTTCTTTTTCTAGTTTAAACATTTGGTTTTAGGTCCCTATAAAACCTAGTTTCTTTGTTTAAAACTTTAGGTTTCAAGTCCTTATAAAACTTGGTAGTGCTTAATGCTTATCTTTAGTTTTTTATAAAGGGTTTCAAGTCCCTCAAAAACTTGATTTTGTCTTAATCTGAAATAAAGTGCATCAATGTGTATTTATGGAGTGGTTGTGTACATTTCAAAAGAAGTTGTGTATATTCAAAAAATTTCAAGATGAGTTCATTTAGGATATGTGATCATCACTATACCACCTTTTATACATTTTGAGGATTTGAGGAAATCAAAATAGAAAGTATTTAGGATATGAAATCATCATCTTTATTTATTGATAGAGTACTTTGTTATCTAGGTGCCAAAAAATTTTCTTATAAAGAGTCTTAGGGGATAGTTGGTTTTCATGTTGAAATGAGATTGTTGAAGTGAAAAAGATTGATGAAACCTATCATGGAACAATCATTATTTTGTCACTGATGTCAAACCTACTACTTGTTGGTGAGATAGTTTCTTACTTTGGTTTGAATGCTATCATTTGTTTGATTGATGAAGAGGATTTGAAAAGAAAGGATAAGAAGAGAAGCTAGAGAAAGGTTGAGTTATTTAGTGTATAAAAGGAGCACTAAGACCAAGAAAGACATTGATGATATATTGTACTGTTTATCTACTTAAGGCTATAATAAAAGGTTATTTTAGAAAAGACTAGGAGGCAAAGTAAAAAAATGTGTCTACCAAGCCTACTCGAGAAAATAGTGCAAGCCAAGAAAATTTAGTGTAGGCCAAATAGAAAATCAATGGAAGCCAAGCAGTAAGTTTAGCATGTGCCAAGTGAAGAAAGACAGTATGAGCCAAGCAAGTAAAATCTAATTGGTACCAAGTGAAGTTAGTTAGTATGTGACAAGCACTAGTAAAATGTGTTAGATCAAAGATTTAACAAATCTAAACTGACAAAGTTGATTTCTTTAATTGTTTGAAGCATGTGGAAGATTACTATGATGAGCTGGTGGTACAAAATTCAAGATAAACCATTTTGAGGTGGATTGAAAGAGGATTATAGAGGAAATTTCTAGAAGGGAATAAAATGGAAAAATAGGTAGATTTATAGAATTGATGATTGTGGTTAAGTGATAAAAGACCTAAATTCTCTATATAAGGAGATAGGAGGACAAAAGCAACAATCATCATGTGCAAGAGCCTAAGGAAGACAAGAAGTCTAGGGTATTGCTTCATATGGTGGTCAAATGGAAGAGTGTGTAATTGGCATGCAAAGTAAGAAGGCTTAAGAGGATGAATGTTTGAAGGGTAAACAAGTTGTTAGAGATGAAGATGAGGAATGCCAAGAAAAATGGAGGACTAAATGTGAGATTTGTAATCTACAAGTGAGTTGTCATTGTTATCAGATCAAGTCCTATTCTTACTCTCTAATAATTGTATTAGTATGGATAAATCCTTTGGATTAATATTGACCTAATAGTCACTAGTAAATCATTTAAGAGGGTGACATTCTAATGGAATGTTCTAAAGTCCTATAACAAGGTTCACTCCTAATAGGGTGATTGAAATCCTTTAACTAGGTTACATTTAATAGTGTGCATTGTAACCTTTAATAGTACTAGCTCCTCACTGAGCTCACTTCAAAAGAGAGAAAATTGGTATCATGTTATTGGTGGTTTTCCCAAATTGGGTTTTCACATAAATTAGTTGTGTCAAAATGTACGATTGATTTTGTGGTATTGCATGTTTACATTTTTGCAAAGTTATTTTGACATAGGACAACAATATGCATATGTTGAATGGTAAATTTATTCATATGGATTAGTTGCAAAACTAAAAAAGTTCTATTTATATATTTGGACCTTGGATAACTAATTCACCCCTCTTAGTTACTTAGTTATTCTAAAGTATTCCAAAAATTGGTATCAGAGTGCCAAGTGCTTGTGAACAGAAGTTTGAAGGTACTTAAAGCTAAGGATCAAGATGTACAAAAGGAGGTGCCCAAGTTAAAAAAGGAAAACTTTCCTTCATGGAAAAGTTTGATGAAGATACATCTAGGAGGTCTTGGAAATTATGCATAGTTAATTATCACCATTGAGCATGTTGATCCAGCTAGAGCTCCAACTGCTGAACAATTGAAACTGAAGAAAGAACATAATCAGACAATGTTGGAGATTGCATCTGCTCTAAGCTACTTAGAGTTTGATGAAATCAAAGGATGTGATTCTTCTAAGAAGATGTGGGATTCTCTATAGAAGATCTATAGAGGTGACACGAATGTGATGAGAGCCAAAGTTGAAAGCCTAAGAGGAAAATTTGATGAAATGAGAATGCAAGATGGTGAGACTATAGTCCAACATTGTGCAAGGATCAAAGGTATCATTAATGCAATTTTAGAATTTGGTGGATAGATTGAAAATGAGACTACGATCAACAAAATATTAAGAACCTACTACCTATCTATGCTATTAGAGTTTCTTCTACATAAGAACTGAGGTGTACCCCTGGTAGCAATATGACCCTTGAAGGATTGGTCGAGAGACTCACTACTTTTGAAATTTCAAAGTTTGATAATTTCAAATATGAAAATGTTGAATCTACTTTCAAAGCTAAGCTAACACTAAAAGATCCTAAAGATAATAAAAATAAAAAGGTCAAACCCATTGCTAGTGATAGTGATATAGATGATGAAGAGCTAGAAGAATTGGAAGCATTGATGGCTAGGAAGTTTCATAGAGGCAAAGGAAAATATAAAAGTAAGTTACCCATCATATGATTTAATTGTCACATGGTTGGTCATATTGCAGCAAGATGTCCTGATAAGTCAAACAACAAGAATGAAGAAAAATTTAGAGGTAGAAAAGATGAAAATAAAAAAGGTTACAAGGACAAGGTAAAGAAGGCTTGTTACATTGATGAAAAAGAATCCAATAATGAATTTGAAGATCATGATGATGAAGTTAGAAATGTTTCTATGAAGGATGATTTTGATGAAGATGATGCAACTGCATTGATATCTTATGTGAATGAAAGTGATAGATGGATCATTGATAGTGGATGTTCACATCACATGACTGGAAAAAAAAGTAAGTTCATTATGCTTGAGTATTACAATGGAAATAGTGTTGGATTTGGTTATGACGCACCTTGTTTGGCTAAAGGAAAAGGATCAATAAGATTGATAAATAAGATCATGCGTGACAATTCTTAACTCATGGAAGGGCTTAACTATAATTTGTTGAGTGTGTCACAATTGAATAGTTTAGGTTGTAAAGTTGAATTTGATAACATAAAGGCTAAGATCTATGACACTAATGGCAAAACAATTAGAAGTGGAGATCAGATTAGAGGTAATCTATTTTATCTTGATATGAATATTTCTACTTGTCTTGTTGTACAATTTGATGATGTGTGGCTATGGCACAAGAGGTTATGCCATGTAAATTTTGACAATTTGGTCAATATTAGTAAGATGAAATGAGTCAGAGGTTTTCCAAAATTGAAGAAACCTAATAATTTGATTTTCAAATAATGTTAGTTAGGCAAGATGAAAAAGTCTATTTTAAAAGTAAGACTCATACTTCAAAATAAATTCTAGAATTAGTTCATATTGATTTATGTGGACCAATTGATGTGCAAAGCTACAAAGGTGACAAATACATTATCCTATTTGTTGATGATTACTCAAGAATGATGAAAGTTATGATCTTAAAAGAAAAATTGATGCTTTTCAAATGTTTAAGTGGTATTTAAAAGAGTCAAAAAGGAAAATGGTAAAATCTTGAAATGTATGAGATCTAATAGAGGTGTAGAGTTTACATCAAATGAGTTTGAAAACTTCTGTAATGATAGAGGAATAAAGAGACAAACTTCCACACCTAGGACCCCTCAACAAAATGAGATTGATGAAAGGAAGAACATATATATAGTGGATTATTCTAGAAAAGTGATGATGGAGAAGAATGGTGCTTTGAAATGCTAGAGAGAAGCTATTAGTATAACTATCTATAAGTTGAATCGAGTACAAGTCAAGAAAGGTACAAATTCCACACCTTTTGAATTATACTATGGATACTCACCCAATGTCAAATATTATAAGGTATTTGGAAGCAAGTGTTACATTCTTAAGGATAATAGAAATGGTAAAAATGATGGTAAAAGTGAAGAAGGTACACTCCTAGGCTATTCCACAAGAAGTAAAGCTTATAAGTGTATAAATACTAACACTAACAAAGTTGTGGAAAGTACAAATGTAAAGTTTAATGAATATACAGAAGTATATGAAGATGAACCAAAGAATGAACCTAAAAATTATAGAACCTTTATCTAATACTATGAAGAAATGTCTACTAATGTTGATAATTCTACAAATCAAGTCATTAATCAACAAGAATTAGTGTTTGTTGAGTCACATACAATGGATACCTAGTTGCATTTAGGAGATGAGTTGCAGTCAAGAGCCTAGTTAGAATTAGAAGTTGAGGTATATTCTAATATTGAGATCAATTTACATGAAAGGAATGCCAATTTACCTGATAGAGAAGGGCATAGTAAATCTGAAATTGAAAGACCCATTGTAGAAAGAAGAGCTGAAGAAAGATTGTCAAAATATGTCAGATTACATCACCCTATTGGAAAAATTATTGGAGATAAATAAGACATACCAATGAAAAGGAATAGGTTGAGAAATGACATATTTTTGTTGAGCATGTATGAGCCTAAGTTAGTAAAGGATGTATTAGAGAATGAAGTCTGCAGTAAAACCATGAAAGAAGAGATTGATCATATTGAGAAGAACAAAATATGGTCTCTAGTACCTAGACTAGAGAACAAGAATGTGATTAGAACCAAGTGGGTGTACAAAAAAAAACTAGATGAGAATGGAAAAGTTACAAGGAATAAGGCAAGATTAGTTTTCAAGGTATATGCATAAGAAGAAGTAATTAACTATGGAGAGACATTTTCCCTAGTTGCAAGATTGGAAGGAGTAAGAACTCTACTTGCTTACCCTCCACACAAAGGTTTTAAAGTTTATCAAGTGGATGTGAAGTTAGTATTTCTGAATGGTATACTGGAAGATGAGGTTTACATAGAACAACCTAAAGGATTTATTGATCCAAAAAACAAGAACATGGTGTGTAGATTACACAAAGCTTTATATGGATTGAAGCAAGCTCCCAGAGCATGGTATGAAAGGCTTTACAAATATCTTATGAAGATTGGTTTTGAGAATACTGCTGACAACAAAAATTTGTACTTGAAGATAGAAGGAGGTAAAGGAATTTTACTAGCTGAAATTTTTGTTGATGATATCATATTTTGGAGGAAAAAATGCATTTCATTTTGTAAGACATTTGCAAATGAAATTAAGGAAGAGTTTGAGATGTCTATGTTTGGAAAGATAAAGTTCTTTGTTAGATTGCAAGTATATCAGATGAAATATGGTATTTACATCACTAAGTCCAAGCATGTGAAGGAAATCTTGAATTTTTTTGGTATGGAGGATTCAAAACCTATTAGTACTCCTATGGTGATAGGACACAAATGTTGGGATTAAAAATGGGAAATTTATACTTCTAAGGGGGGGGGGGGGGGGGGTCATGAATTAGAAGTACTAATCTCATACCTTTAAAACTTTTAACATTAAAACATTGCATGCATAAACATAATATGTAAAACAAATGCAAACACATAAATACTTGACACTAGATATGATTACCCAAGATCCCTCCAATGAGAAGGTAAAATTGGGGTGGGGATGATGCCCACAATTCTTCACTACTATAGCAATAAAGTTCACCTATTAAGGTTACATGTTTTGACCATTCTCATGATCTTCCCTATGAAAGTCCTACCCTGTTAAAGGCTTACAAAGGATTTGTAGATCCTACCCTGTTAAAGGATTTTAACACCGTGTCAAAAGTGTTTTTGGCTAAAGGACTTTAGAATACTCACTTGGAATGTCATCCTATTAAAGGCTTTATACAATGGCTGTTAAACCAACCTAAGTCCATAGGATTTCATTTTTCTGATACAGTTGTTAGAAAGTATAGTAGAATGTTTGATCTAATACACTTGCAATCTGATATTGCTGATTTTAGATCCCAATTTAGTTCATCTCGATCCTATCTGATTTGATATGGAATTGCTATAACCTTGATCCTTTGTTTTGCTAACTGATTCTACAATTTTGTCCTCCTTCTAAGTCACCTTCAACTTGATCAATTCACCTCTTTCACTTCCTTTGAATCTTTGCTAGCATTATCTCCTCGCATGCATTCTCTCTCACACTCTATATGAATTTTGGGGATTCATCTCCTTTAAAAAGATTTCATGACTTAGGGTTAGGTGTGAATCTACGATTGAGATTCATCCAACTTTCTTGCTCAATTTCCTCCATTTTTCTCATTGGTTTCATGTTGATCACATAGGGAATCCAAATAGATTCAATGTTATCTCCAAAGCTTTGAGATCTATCTATATGTCAACTCAAAAATGTTTTACATAGTTGTTTGTATCATCACCAACAACTAGATCAATTCTATGTTACTCGACACTTGATAATATTGATTCTTGGCACATACTAAAATTCTATCTAGCTCTACACTTGAACTTGCTTGGCATCTATTGTTCACTCGACACATATACTTGCTCGATACTTTTTATTTTCTTAGCACCTGAGTGACTCAACACTTATTGAATTTCTGTCTTAGCACATATTGCAACTCGACATGAACTTAGCAAATAGTTTAAGTGTGTTGACACTCAATTTTCAAAACCATTCTAAGATCAACAATCTCCCCCTTTGACATGAGTGTCAAAAACACTTAACTATGCATGATGTGTCTATCTCCCTTAAGTATAATACAATTATAGTTTGGCATATATACAAAACTTCAAAATTGTTCAAAATTTTGTGAACGACTATATACCTCAAACTTTTGTGTCTCCCCCTCAGTTGATGTGCCTTTTTCTGTAACAAAATTTTTACTCCTTTTACTCCTTTGAATGGATTTACCTTATGTTGATACTCTTTGTCTGATATGATTTGATATATCCTTTTTTTAAATTTTCTTTGTACTACCCCTTTGTTTTCTCTTCTCTATTTTTTTTGGGCCCCCCTTTCATTTTGGCTCCCCCTTTCACATGTCTCCTCTTGCAGATTAAGTCTCCTTCTGGCCTTTTGATTTATCTCCCCCTTTTTACAATTTCTCCCCCTTTTTGATACTTATGTCAAAGGGTCTATATGTTGACTTAGTATTTTTCCAAGAAGCTCTTATTTACTTCCATCACAATTCTTAGAGCAACATCCTAGCTTTGTATTGCAAATTCTAGGGATTTGATTTGTATTGCTATCTTTGTTGCAAGGTGAACTAATCCATCTAATGTTGAAAGATTAGGATCTTTCTTCAATACATTTTATACATAGGCTAGTTCCTTTTGAGGAATCTCCATGTGAAGTGTTAGGGTGGCTTGTATTTGAACTAATTTGGCTCTAGTATTAGCTCTTCTACTATCAATACAACTAGTTCCTTCTGTGTGTGAAGTGTTGTATGAAAATGATTCTCATTTTGAGATGGATCTTTTGGTAATTGCATGCCTAATACTTTCAAATTTCTTTTCGAGATCATTATCCTTTGGTTGGTTTCTTGTGTGAAATTTGAAGGATCACACTATTTTGTGTACAATGAGAATATATTCTCAAGTACTATCTTCACCTTCTTAATTTTCTTTGCCAGCTCTACTTGTGATAGTGCTATTTTACTAGATATCCTTTCATTGACCTTTGCTTGAAATTTCTTTTTTGACCATTCCATAAGTTTAACATTAGCATCTTGGTTCTTATTTGTCATCTACTCAACAATATTTGACAATTACTCTAATATGTTATTTGCTTCATCAGGTGGCTGCAAGATGAAGGCATCTAAGAAGATGTCCTTATTCTCATGTAATGCTTGCTTTTGTGTATACTCATTTATGATTATCTTCTACTTCTTCCTTTCCAATGCCTCCTACATGATGTTTATCTGTTCAAGTGTAATGTTTTCATAGTCATATTTTGGAATGAATATTTCCTCATCAATATAGGGTCTCGATAATGAAGCACCCTTGCAAATTTTGTGGAACTTGAACCTGGTGCTAAGATTTGGAGTGGCATAACACCAATGCTTTGCTTCTGAGGCATTCTTATAGGAGTCCTAGTTTTTGGTAGATTTACCAAAGTTTGAATTGCTTCTTGCTCCTTTTCCTTAGTAATCTCCTTTTAGTCCTCTAATTTGTCTTTATCAATAACAATTATTTATGGTGGTGCACCTTGTACTTGTGCAGTAGGAACAAAAGTATCTATCTATCCTATTTATTCCCTTGTTAGCTTCTTGGCAGTTATAGGAACTTTAACTATGGAATCAACCTTAGTTGATGAATCTTTTGATGTTTGCTCTTGAGTTTTTCCACTTGTAGCTGTAGGGATGATAGGGGATGTTTCTTGTGTGGCCACTTTGTCCCTAGTTAGGTCAGCTACTATTTTCTATGACTCATCTACATTGACCAATATTGGGTTGTCACACAACTTTGCTTGTAAAGTTGATTGGTCAAGGATCTTCTCTAGATCCTCTACAATGAGTGGGTTGATCATCTAAACTATGTTGTTAGGAACATCCTTCACTTTGATCATCTCTATAGGTGTTTTTCTATCATGTGGAGGGCTTGGTGGTGGCAATTGTATGTCTTGGACACTCTGAACTATTTGCTGTTCCTCAACAATTTCCATTTCATCTCCTTTTTGTGTTTCTTCCTCCACTGTGTTATCTCCTTTTTCTTTCTCTTCTTGTCTTTCTTTTTCATTCTCTTCCTCTTCCTCATTGTTCCTTATCTCAAAGGGATCTTCCTCTCCTTCCTTAATAGTGGTTAGCCCATAAATCAAATTCCACATTTGAGTGCACTTCTTGACAACATCTTCAATCTTATTTTGAAGAATGTTGAATGCACTTTATTTGGGTGCAAATTTTCTCCCATGCTTCTTGTTAGCCTTAGTTACTTGTCCTTTTGTAAGCTCTAGCATCACTCAAGCCGATGTAGACTCTCTTATTTCCTTCTACATGTTAAGGAAATAATGCCATTTATTTTCAGCAATAGAATATAAATCTTTAGGCATTAAATTGTCAAGTTCAAGTGGGAAGTTCTTGAATTTAGCCATCATGGTATAGATTGATTCCTCAACCATATTTTGTTCTTCCCTACTCAACTTAGTAAAATCAATATTATTTAAGCCAATTAAGTCTACATTATCTTTAACATTATCACAAATATTATCTAAATCAAACTTGGTGGCATGACTTACCACTCTAAATTGGCTTGTGTCTTCTGAATTGGTCCTTTCTTCATCAGAGTCAGGTTGAGCAACACATTTTCTTCTTAATTTCTTCTTGATTGAGTCTTGCTACTCGGTAGCCTTCTTCTTCTCTTTTGTTTTCTCTTTTTCCTTCTAAGTGGCAGCCCTTGTAGTTGCTCTTGTGGCTAGGATAGTAGGCTTGGTTGGTCTTGGCTTTGCAGTCTTTTTGCCCTTGGGTTGAGCTGCAGGTTGTTTATGAGCTTTTCTCTTCTTAGGCTTTGGTTTAGCTAGTGCTTCCTTGACTTGTTCTTCCTTGACACCTTCTTCTTCATCAACATCTTCTCCCATGCCTTGTGTCAAGGCAAGTGGCTTCTGGCCCTATTCTTCTTCTTCTTCATCTTCATCATCTTCTTCACCTTCAAATCCCTCTCCAAATTTGGCTTTAAGCTTCTTAACCAATTTATCCTTTTTCTTTAGAGTTGAGGCAATTTTCAATTCCTTTTCCACCTTATATTACACAACATCATAAGTACCAAAAGGTTTTGCTACTTTTCCAATTTCCTCTACAAGCAATGCTGTGATTGTTGCTGATGCCTCATCAATGTTTATCTCATATCCTAATGGCCTTAGCCATCTCACTCTAGGTACTACTGCTTGGACATAAGTATAGTTAATATCAACTAAGAAAGAGATATCATTGATGTGCTACTCTACTAGGGAGATTGGAATCCTTAGTCTTTGCTTCATGGACTTCTTAAAGTCCTCAAAATAGCTTGTCATGATGATTTGAAAATTGGCTCCCATTTGCTCTATGTACTCATTTATCTGTACAGCTATAGACCTATTGGTCTTCCATCTTATCTTTCCAAAAGAAGGAAACTCATTCTATACATAAGAGAATATACATATCAAAATTGATCCAAATTTTCATTGAGCAACTTTTGATCTCCTTATTGCTCCTAAATTCTCATTGATTTGCTGTAGCTGTAGCTCTACCAGATCATAAGTATGATCTTTCTTTACAATCTTGTATCCCACATCAACTGCAATGCATGGCACACTATTTAGTGAGCTTGACTGATATAATTTGTGGGATATGACCCTAGCTCAATGCAAATTCTAGAAGTGGATCTTTGATTGTATCAATGGTCATGCCTCTTTTATTGCACTCAGCCTTAGTGTTCTTCTCAATAGCTTCTTTTGAGTTGCTTCTTAGGGTTTTTGACCGTTCTAGGGTTGGATATCTTGTAACCTTATGTATGATTCTTTTTGATAGCTGGATGGGTCCTCCTTCTAACCATAAACATCCATCATGGATTCTACTCAAAATAATTCTTATCCATTCATTCTTAAAGATAGTGGGGAAATCTAGGGCACGGTTAACCCCTTTCTCTCAATAATTTGAAATTCTTCCTTCAATACTCCATTCTCACATAGTTTTTCATATGCTTGTTAGATTTCCATATCACCAATCCCTCCAACCTTACAATTGTAACATTTTCTAATATCTTATACCATTACGAATTTTGGTGGAATAATAGATAGTGCGCCAATAGGGTCATTTTTATATGCAACTTCTAGAATTGGCCTAAAATCTAGTTGCTTAACTTCATTGCTAACCAGTTGAACCTCAAATGGTTCCTTATCCTTGGGATTTATAGAACTAGAGGCCATTTTGCAAAACTAGGGTTTTAAAAGATATTAAACTTCATAATTGTGTAACTCAGATTGTGAGGAATACCTTTAAATTGATGAAACAGTGCTTGATCTTTGTTGAAATTTGTGTAAAAGCTTTGTCTTTGCTTGGAAATCATTTTTCTACTCTGCTTGATCTTTGCTCTATGTTCGATGATGAAAAATGATTAAAAAATTGACCTCATACCCTTCAATACATAACATTTAATGCTTAGTGCATATACAACTGTACACTTGGCTCCTTATGCAATTTCTATTTCACTCGGCTTCCATTAAGTTTCCCATCACTTGGCAGCTATTAGAATTGCCTTTACTTGGTAGCAACTAACATTAATTTTTCTCGGCAACAGCTACTCACTCGGCTCCAACTAGCTTTGGCTGGTAGCTTGGCATATGCTAACATTCACTCGGCATCTAAAGTGAAATTTTTACACTCAATAGTAATGTGAAAACTTTGAAGAGTTAACCTTGCATCTTTATTCACGCTGATCTATCTTTTTTAGTACTAAATTATCTAGGAATTGATGTATGATAAGCATTTAAATATCAATTCCACATGCCTTCTCTTGCTTAGCTGAATGAAGTATGACCACTTGGCCTTTTAGGTGAAGTGATCCCTCCATTTGACGAGCTACTTCCATCTTTATTCTTCCATGTCTTATTCATTTCTCCTCTGATGTGTTCAAAATCTACTTTCCCTTTTCCTTTGTTGAACTTAGAGTTAGTTGCCTTTGTCCTTGTTGGGCAGTGTTTTCTGATATGACTAGTCTTCAAACAACTAAAGCATTTAGTTTGGCTCAACCATCTGCTGTAGCTTCCACTAAAATGTGTTCTTATACATTTCTCAAGGATGTGTCCATATTCTTGACAATAATGATAGCTATGTCTTGTATTGTAATCCCAATTGTAGGAATTTTCATGATTTCCTCCCTTATTTGACGACCATGTGGACTTGGATCTGCATTCAAAGGCTTTGTGTCCAAACTTCTAACAATTGTAGCAACATATTTCAAATTTTGGTGCATGCATGGTCCATAACCATCATTCATGTGCCTGATGACCTTGTCTATTGCACTTCTAAAAATGGACCATGTTCCTTGGCTTAGCATTCTAACTGGCATTCTACCTCCTGCAAACATTAGCTATATGTGCTTTCTTTCCATAATGATGACAAGTAGGTTTAGAGCACTTACCTTTGTTATTCCTTTGTTCAACAATCTTGGATGACTCTCCTTCTTTAGTGCTTGTATAGCCCAATCCTAATGTGTCTTTACTAGATCTAGGGGATTTTAGTAATTGTTCAAAGTACTTAATAGCTTCATTTGGATTGTTGAAATTTTTAGCAAACTCTTTCTCTCTTTTTAGGTCATTCTATAGTTTCTCATTTTGTAACTTCAATGTATTTATCTCAATGTCCTTGACATTCAACTCATGATGGGCATTCATCATTTGGCTTAGGGTTTCCAATTGCATGTTTGAGATCCTAAAAAACTCTATTGATTTTTCATCCAATCTATTTGACAATATTCTTTTGTCTTCTTTAACCATGGCCTTGTCTTCTATCACTTTCTTTTTTTTCTCAGTCACCTCACATAACAGTATTTCTTGTGATTCTTACTCCAACTTGAGATTTTTGATCTCCTCAGCTTGTGCTCTATTCTTGTCCATGAGATCTGCAATTGCTGCATCAAATTCACAAGAGTTACCATCTACAAATAACTTTGTGGTGTCAATCTCCTTGTATTGAGAGTCATTTTCAGCTATGGCAATCTCTTTCCTTCTCTTTAGTGAGCTTCTCAAGGAATCTCTAGCTTCATCTAATTGCTACAGTAAGAGATGTATCTCAATCTCTTGATTTTCAATAGTCTTTTGCAACTACTAAACCTACATCTCAAGATCTTTTCTCCAAGCTATAAGGCTTCTTTTGATGAGAATTAAGCTCTGATACCAATTGTTGGGATTACAAATGGGAAATATATACTTCTGAGAAGGGGGGGGGGGGGGGGGGGGCGGTGAATCAAAAGTACTAATCTCATACCTTTAAAACTTTTAACATTAAAACTTTGCATGCATAAACATAACATGTAAAGAAAATGCAAACACATAAATACTTGACACCAGATATGATTACCCAGAAACCCTCCAATCAAAATGTAAAACTTGGCTGGGGATGACACCCACAATTCTTCACTAATACAACAATAAAGTTCACCTGTTAAGGCTACATGTTTTGACCATTGTCATGATCTATCCTATGAAAAGCTTGCCTTGTTAAAGGCTTACAAAGGATTGTTAGATCCTACCCTGTTAAAGAATTTTAACACCCTGTCAAAAATGTGCCTCGCTAAAGGACTTTAGAAAACTCACTTGGAATGTCACCCTGTTAAAGGCTTTATACAATGGTTATTAAACCAACCTAAGTCCATAGGATTTCATTCTGCTGATTTAGTTGTTAGAAAGGACAATATAATGTTTGATTTGATACACTTACAATTTGATATTGCTGATTTTAGATCCCAATTCAGTTCATCTCATTGTCAAAACCATTATGAGATCAACAAAAAACTATCCAAAATTGATGATTCTAGTGAAGTAAATCAAACATTGTACATGTCTATGATTGGAAAATTGCAATATGTGGTTCATAGAAGACCTAACATTGTATTAGCTATTGGAATTGTTGCATGGTTTTCTACAAATCCTAAGGAGAATCATTTAATCACTGTTAAAAGGATCATGATATACTTGAAAGGAACATAAGACAATGGTCTATACTACAAGAAAAATGACAAGTTTGAATTTAGAGCCTATATAGATGCTGATTGGGTTGGAAACATTAATGACAAAGAGAGTAAAAGTGGTGGAGCATTTTTCTTAAGAAAAAGATTGGTCACCTAGACCAACAAGAAATAAAATTATATATCACAATATACTGCTAAAGTTGAATATGTGGCTGCTGTAGTAAATTGCATAAATGTGGTATGGATAAAATAGTTACTCAAAGGAATGAAGGAGGAAATTACTAAATCTGTGGTACTTTACTATGATAATATAAGTGATATAAACATATCAAAAAACCCTATGATGCATACAAAGACAAAACACATCACAATCAAGTATGATTACTTGTGAGAGTTGGTTCAAGACAAAGAAGTGAGAATGTAATATGTGAATACAAAAGAATAGATAGATGATATATTCGCATAGGCTTTACTTAAGGATGCACATGAATATATTAGAGGTAAACTAGGGGTGATACCCTTATCCAAAGCTACTTAAGAAGAAAGAGTAGTTCCATGCATTAATTGAGTTGAACGATATATTTTACAAATTGATATAATGGATCTTACTTTAGGACCTTCTTGGAGTAAGGAAGGAGCCAAAAACAAAAGATTCATAGTCACATGCAAGGTGATAGAAGGAGAGCCTGAATTGATTATATTTACATGTATATATGATAAGTCTTTGGCATTGTTGTCAAAGAGAAAGATTGTTATAGAGGGAGTATATAAGAAAAAGGCAGATATAAGAGAAAGAGAGATACTAGAGAGATCAGATCATAGAAGAAAGGATAAAGATTGTTAAAGAAGGACAAGATTAGATATTTGAGATCTAAATATATAGAGGAAGACACACATATTGATAGAGGGAGATATTTCAATACAAGGTGTTACATTTCTTTTTGGTATTGATTTTCCATCAATGCCAAAGAGGGAGATTGTTGAAGTGAAGAAGATTGATGAAACTTGTCATGGAACAATCATTATTTTTTCATTGACGTTAAACCTACTAGTTATTGATCATAAAATTGCTTACTTTGGTTTGAATGCTATCATTTGTTTGATTGATGAAGAGGGTCTGAAAAGAAAGGATAACAAGAGAACCTAGAGAAAGGTTAAATTATTTAGTGATAAAAGGAGCACTAAGACCAAGCAAGAAATTGATGATATATTGTATTGTTTATCTACTTAAGGCTATAATGAAAGGTTATTTGAACAAAGAATAGAAGGAGGATAAGTAAAGAAATGTGTCTGCTAAGCCTGACCGAGCAAACAATGCAAGGCGATCAAAGTCAGTGTAGGCTAAGCAAAAAATTAGTGGAAGCCAAATAGTAAGTTTAGTATGTGTCGAGTGAAGAAAGTTAGTATGAGTCGAACAAGTGAAATCTTGTTGGTGTCGAGTGAATTCATTTAGTATGTGTTAAGCACCAATAAAGACTTAGTGGACACCGAGCATTAGAACACACTGTTTGCTAAGAAAACATAATGTTATTTCCAAGTGCTAGTAAAATGTGTTAGATCGAATATTTAATGAATCTGAGCCAAAAAAGTTGATTTCTTGAATTGTGTGAAGTATGTGAAAGATTACTACGATGAGCTGGTGGCACATAATTCAAGATAAACCATTTTGAGGCAAATTCAAAGAGGATTGTAGAGGGAGTTTCTAGAAGGGAATAAAATGGAAAAGTGGGTAGATTCTGTAGGACCGGAAAATGGGCTAATATCAAAGGGCCCATTTGGTGAGTGGAATAGGAATACAGGAATAGGAATACCTATTCCAGTTTTGTTATTCTAGGAATACAAAAATGGAATACATATTCCTATTCTTTGTTTGGTTCACCTAGAATTTGATAGGGAATATGTATAACCTATGTTTGGTTGTGAAAAAGTAGAATAGGAATAAGGTTAGTTTTTATTGTTATTTAATATTTTTTCAATTATACATTTGAATGGGTTAGATTACTTTTAAGGATTTTTTTTAAAAAAAAAATGTTTTTCAATTTTTACATTTAAGTCACAAAGATCAAATATACTCTCCAACATGAGAACCTTATGGCCTTATCATTTGTGAAATGGCTATCTAGCTGACAACATGTTTGGTTAATGTCATTTTAAAATTATTTAAAAATTACCAGAACACTTTTATGGTAGATTTGGTTGGCTGCATAGATGTTGCCTATCATTTGTGCATATTAATAAGCTAATAAATAAATTGTTGAAATGAGTTTTTGAAAGATCATTAGTCATCATAATATTTGTAAGTAAGATTCAAACTTCATTAATGCATTATAGTAAGAAATTACATTAAAACAATGAAATCCTTAGCCAAATTCTTCAATTAATAAAATATTTTTAAAAACACCATTTTTCCATTAAATTCAACGTGAAATTTTTTCTTCCTTATGAAAAATAAAATCCTCCATTAAATAATTTAAATAAAAAATCATTCTTTCCAATGTAACAAATTCTTAATCAAAACTCAACTCTTCAAAATCGATTGAAATAGTAATGAAACTAGTATAATTTATTCATCATTTTAATAGAATTAGTCACCACAATATGATCAGAAACAAGTTCCAAACAATAAAATAGTCAAATCATTATTAAATATGTCCACCATTTCTATTCAAAATCATAAAATAAATTACAATAGTTGCTTTGGCTTTTAACTTCATTTATGCATATGGTCTCAAAAGACTAATACCGTTGAAACAATTATAATTCCCAACACACCTCCCAACATGCCTTGAAGAAACATGTTTTCACTCTCTCGGATCTCACACAACTTGCACTCAGTACTTTCATGTGCTACGGATTTGGATATGACAGATGTTGGGGGTACCTGATTGACCCACTAGAAGAAATTACAACCACTATCCCCTTGCAATATGAATTCTAAATTAGTAGTGTCCAGAAGAATTAGTTGGTACAAAAATGTAAGTTCATACAACAAAAATTAGTAATAAATTTTTTTGAATTTGGACAAGAATAAAATTTACATTCCGGATTATCCTTAGTATGCAAAGTCTTCACTACCATGCTAGTGCCACACTCACACACTAGAAAATTTAAATCCATCAAACCTATATAAAATATGAACAAATAAAAATAAAATGAAACATTCAATTAGCAAGTATTATAATAAGGATAGTGAGGATAAATGGTTGACACATTCAATTAGTCATGACCCGGCATATAAGATCTCAAATCAAGAGAGTCAAACAAAAAAAAAAGTAACAAGGGTGTACCTGATGTGAATATATGGCTGCAAAAGGTACAAGGTGTTTATTTTTTTAAAGTTGTTCAATATAGACTTGTTGTAGCTACAAACTTTTTAGATATGAAAAAATAATCATTGTAGCTAGAAACTTGTTGCATATCAACTAAAAACTTGTTACACAACAAAAAGTAGGTTGTTATAGAGCAACTAAAAACAGAAGCAAAAAAAAACCTTCTTACACAACAATAATTCTTCCTTATCACCATCTACTTCAAAACTGGCATGATTTAATTATTATTAAATTCTTCTAGTGAAGTAAGGGATTGACCAGGTCATCATGATCAACTGCATAGTTAGCAAGGATGATGATTTATTCACAAATGTCCCTATAGTTGTTAAGTATTGAATAAGAATCAAAGGATGATGCCATTCATAATCATAATCAAGTAGTCCTCAAAATAAACATTTTTAATCTTTTATAAGAAACTAAATATTAAAGCCTAAAGGTGAAGTTGGTATGTAATTGTATTGAATTCATTTTTTGGTCTATGATGCTACGTTGCTAGATCCATGAATTATGCAGCTTAGGCAATATTTAGCCTAGTAGCTAGTACCTTCAAAGTTCAGATAGCATATCATAAAAAAATGTTGGAGAGCTGTGAATTATCACAGAGGCATAAGAAGAGTACGAATGTCACAAATGGAAAGAAATAGACTATCTAGTACTTTTATAAACTTTCCAGCCATAAGAAGGAACTCTATTATTGTCTTAAAGGCTTTTTATAATTTATAAACACTCACAAGCTTAAGGCACTTTATTACACAACAATTTGTCAGAGCCAGATCCTGAAACTTCCTTAAACACAACTAAATTCAGAAACTAAATTACATAACAATTGTATAACATAGATACAAACGTTTATTATTTAGCATTTCATCACAGTGAAATCTTAAAGTTTATTACACAAGTTGAGTTCAAAAAATTCATTACACAATAATTTGAAAAAGTTAGATTCAATTTCACAGAGTCAAATCTAAATTTTCTAAAATATAATCAAATCCAAAAGTACTATTATACAAATATAATCAATTCCAAAAACTCCATTACCTAACATATGAACTATTTCATTCTATCAATTTCAAAATAACAAGATCTTTGACTATTCAAACTCTACCATTGATCAAAAAAGTATATACCTACATGTTACATTTGCCAAATAGTTGTAAAATAACGGTGCCAACAATAGGCAAAATTGGCGATGAAATCTAGTAAATCATGCACCAATAACAAGAAAATGCTAGACTAGTGTTGCAAAACAATAATGCCTAAATAGAGAAACCACAAATGCCGCAACGGAGATATTGAATGCTTAGCAAAAAGAAATTTGGCATGTAAAATACAACTCAAAACATTACCAAATAACAAGAAAAAATCCAAACCAAATAGGACATATAAATGACATCCCAAATCTTGACATTCAACATATGAATTCTCCATGCCAGTTCACTTTCTAGTCATAGGAAAAGCAATAAGGAAAACACTTAAATTTAGAATGTCCAACACCAAATTCTCTAGCAAACAATTGCTTCTCAGTGATAGTCAAGATCAAATGGAGTGAGACCAACATGTGTGATTCTATAGCTGAGAACAGCTCCAAATACAAAGGTTAAATAGAATTCAAATGAATTCATTTGGGTGGTATGGATCAAACAAACTTACCAGGGATTATAGAGCCATAGAATTTAACAGGGTGAACAACTAGTATGGCTATATATGTCGAGTCATGTATCATTCAAGCTGATACAT
Organism: Cupressus sempervirens; assembly: GCA_028749045.1. Lineage (NCBI taxonomy): Eukaryota > Viridiplantae > Streptophyta > Pinopsida > Cupressales > Cupressaceae > Cupressus > Cupressus sempervirens. The sequence continues at coordinate 277,264,523 of CM053788.1, read as the reverse complement.
ATACAAGAAAAGGAAAAAATATAGGGCTGAGCCATATATCATTCAAGATGACACATATATAAGAAAAGGGAAAAATACAATTGTTTAAAAGGAAAGAATGCAATTGTTTCATAAATTATGCAACATCAATAAACTTGATACGTCTGGAACATAATACACAATACACAAATTCTAAAACAAAATAGAGTATTAAAACATGAACAAAATATTGAAGTATAAATGTTACCAAAGTACTGAAAAAAATGTGAACACTCAATATAGAGTGCTAAATAGTTCTAAACAAGATTGAAGATAATATAAAATTCTATTTTCCTTATCCTAAGAATATTACAATAATCCAAATTTATATCTAATATAATTTTCCGTTTCTATATCATCCATCTCTAAGAATCAAATAGCTCTTGTTGGTTCTTGCATAAAATGATCAGATGCGATAGTCATAGTCTATTCACTGATTCCAGGGATAGCTTTCAAGGCAACAAACAAATTTGCAACTTCTTTCCTAATATCCTCTTTATCAAATTTGATGGTGTGTGACTGTTTGATTCCCTCCCATATCTCATGGATGCTTTCAGATATTACATCCATAGAAGCAACCATGCTTTCCTTCCTCTTCTTTGACCTCCTTGTTGTTGGTGTTGAAGGAATGCTTCTAGCAGATGTAGTGGACTGATTTGATTGTAGGAAATCTTCATCCAAATCAGTAGCACCATTCATAGGTGTATTCAAATCATCATCATCATCGAGATCAATAGCATCATCATAAATGTTACCATCTTCAACATCTTGTGGTGTTCCAGTTACACTTCCTTTCGCCATGTCATTTCCCACTATGATAGCTAGATCATTAAAATAGTGGAATCACTGCCTCCTATACACTTTTTTAGTTCTAAATTCTTTTCTCTATACATGTTGCCAAAATTAAATAATTAGATATTTTTATGACATTAGTATTGAAAAAACTTTGAAGAGGACATTACCTTTAGAAGTTCATCCCACATGCTATCCTTAGCATCCACACATTGAGTTACCTCATTCCAATCAAAGCCTCTAGTATTTCATAACTCCTTCATTATTCTATACCTCATCTTCCATGTTTTCAACTTATTTATGAAATTTTCTTTTCCAAGTTCAATTTTAACTCTTGATTGAATCTCTTCTCGATAGCACTCCATGCTTCTCTATGAAAACTTCCTTCACCTTTCCTTCCTAGGTTGACTTGCTCAAGGAGAAAATCCAATAGTTTTCTCTCCATTTCTTTAGTCCATATAACTTTTGGATTTCTACAAGAAGTTGAAGTAGGAGTAGAAATAGGTGTAGCAACAGGGGTGGCAATGGGGGGATATTAACCTCCTCATGTATGCTCATCAAAAGATTCGTGAAAGACATATTGCTACAATAAGTAGCTATTATATTGGTAGAAAACATCCATAAAATAAAAGTGCACATTGTATATAGTCATATTAGAAAATAAAATGTAATGACAATGTAAACAAATAAACAACAAAATGTAAAAGCAGTTCACTAAAAATCACAGACAACTTTTCAAAAATAATGGCCCAGGATTAAAGGATTAGATAGTGCAAACTTTTCAAGAACAATGGACCAAGATTAAAGGATTTAAAGCATTAAATGAAAACTCTTGACAACATCAACATATTAAAGGATTAGATAGTGCAACACCAAATATATCAAATATAATGCTGGTGCAATCACACGTATGTAGATATATTCTGTAGCTACCAAACTTTAACATCTATTTTATTACATTTTTTAAATTTATGTAACTACTTTGTGTAAATTTTATTAGTAAAATCAGTATAGCTAATCTCTATCTAGCATTTGCTTGCATTGATATGTGGAAATTTTTACTGTCAATATTAAGCTTCAATTGCTATAGATGGAGTGTAATTTAAGTGTACAAAATCACCTTACCCAATCTCCATCTAACATCTATTGGGCTTACTATATTGTTGAAGACTGAAAGCTAGTCTAACTGATACCTATTTGGAAATCTACCATGGATGGAGATCAATATATATAGTCAAAATAGTATAATTAATCTCTATTTTTCATTTTCTACCTTGGATGGATTCTTATAAACCTTTGATATCAGAATCATAATCGGTCTCTTTGGCAATCAATTTTTCTTACATCACCATAGCTAATCTAGAAGGAAATCTTTTCCTTCAAAATTAGAAAAGCTAATCTCTATTTGTTCTGTGCTACCACCTATGGAGGGAAATCTATGCCATCAAAGTTACCACAACTAGGCCGTAGAAATCATTACATCTTTGTTCTAGATATCTTGCACCTTAGATAGATAATATATATGATGCATGGTGACATTGAGTGCAAGGAGAAAATGCTCTCAAATCACTATAGCTAATGCCATTTAGTATATGCTAGCATAAATGGAAGGCAATCTATGTCAGCAAAACCTTTGTGACTAATTTTAGTTGGCCTATATATGCTATTAAAATTATGCTAGATAATCTTGATTTTACATAAACCTCTATGGACATGCATACAATATATACAACAATGGGTGATGGCCAACCTGTGCAATTAAAGCTAATTTATAATGACTTGGATGTCATGTACAATAGACAATTTTATTTAGCCATTGAAGGGGAATCTTTGCTTTCAAAGTCACCTTAATATCTATTCAACATACACTGCTATTGACAGAAGGAAATCTATGTTTGTCAAAATCATGATAGTTAATCATTGTTTGAGAGATAATACCATTGACATGATCAAGCTATCCTCTCTAACTCAGTCTATACACACATAATGTTTCTTTTTATTTTCCATTAAACCTCTTTACAACAAGACTCCATCGAGGCAGGGAAATATACCCTTTGTAACATGGTGTTGCTTTGTATTTGCCATTGAACTTCTTTGCAAAAAAACTCCTAGGAAGGGAAATATATCCTCTCTAACTCAACCTATACACACATGCCATTGCTTTGTATTTTTCACATGACATGGTGTTGCTTTATGACTCCATGTAGGTAGGGACTCTAGTTCTTCTAGAGTTCTTTTTGTTTTCTCTATTTTAGGTCTACATTCTACTTGGCAACATCTATGGAATATAATATAACTCAAGGTATCTATCTTTGAGTAATTTAACCATCCATTCACCACCTATTCAAAATGGCACCCAAAATTGTAACAGTTAATAATTTTTGAATGTTTTAGTTATTAGAATAGCCATATGCAAGCCGTGAACTACCTAATGCATATATAATTAAATTTGAAATATTAACCTTATTATAACCTAATTATATATGCATTCTAGGGTCACAATTTACACACCTTTTAAAAACATTAAAATCTTTAGTAATCTGCTCCAATGCTTGCTAAAATAGAAATAACATGATTTATGTCTTTTAGTTTTTTATCATAATAATCAAGCTATCCTCTTCGACTCTGGTCTAAATTCATTTTTCCTATCACATTTTTTGTAATAAAACATAGAATTTATAGAGTACACAGGATGGAAATATAGTAGAAAACTTTATCACCTACATATTCTAGACTTCAATCTCATATTGTCGTAAATGTTGCACTCTATAATTGATTTCAATGCCTGAATAATGTTCAGCTGTACCAACAAATTTTGCAAACCCAGATTCAACTTGTATATGAATAGAGTTCCAAATATTTTAGGTAGAATCAATAATAGAAATGCGAGAATAAAATCAAAGGTACTTATTCTAGAAATGGAAGAGCTTAAATAGTAATAAGCCAGAGATTTACCCACACAAAATTGACAAGATCATCAATAACACTATCTTTCAAACTAGATGTTTTGTATCAAACAACTGCACATGAAAAATAAGTAAAAGAAATTGAATGGGTGTTTTCTAATTGCAGAGAAAATTCATCTAGCTAGTAGAGCAAATTCATGGATAATAAATTAAAGAATTGAAGAGCAAGGGTGATCCAATCCCTTCACCGAAGTTCAAAAATTTACATTGATCAAAGCAAAACAATACCCATAATTCAGAATTATTTACATAGACTAAAGAAAAATAATCCCTGTGATCCCAATAAAATGGCAGAGCATATGTTTTCTATGGATTTGCTAAATATTCAGGTACCACATTCTCATGAAAGCATGGAAGTTGAAAGTATGTTGCCTTAGAAAACAAATAAAGTGATTGTGTCCAGACCAAGGTATTTGTATAAATATGACCCAAAATCTCTTTGATCTTATCAAAGATTAACAAAAAGTATTGATTTGTATTGAAATAAATAGGTATAAAAAATTTGCAATATCTAGCTATTCAAAATTGAAATAGAATGTATCAATGCAAGTAAAATGATCAACTAATGTTGAGATCTATAGTCCTCCCACATCTTTTTTGCTAGTTCATCTTGAAAATTTCCCCAATCATCTCTATCTTGTTGAGTCATCCCTTGTTGAGTCATCCCAAAAGTCTCAAGAATTAGGACATTTATCCCTCTGTGATCAACGTCCTCTTCAATTTCCACTTCACGTGGAACACCGTCCTCTATCGTAATGAAATTGTGTAGTATGCAACATGCTAACATGATCTTTGTTTGAATCATGATACTATAAAATGTCACATGCCTCAAGATAGGAAAATGTTGCTTCAAAATACCAAATGTGCACTCAATCACATTCCTAAGGGAGGAGTGTTGGTGGTTAAATAGATTGTGGGCATTTTTGATCAAGTTTGCTGTGGAAAACTCTTTTAGGTGGTATTGCATACACCGATAAGGGTCAAGAAATCTAGGAACATTTGGATAGCCGACATCAACTAAATAGAATTTTCCTATACAAAAGAACAATAAGTATTATTATTGAAATAACATAAACACTATGGTTTACAATAATGACTATATAATCATTAGAAATATGATCAAATATACCAGGGGGGACTACTAGTGAATCTGCTCTTGATAGAGTTGAAGTAAGAACATGACTATTTGTAGCTGAACCTTCCTAACCAGCAAGAATATATTGAAACTTGTAGTTAAAGGAAAAAACACCCATTACATTTTGTGACAAGTTTCCTTTTCTATCATGGTATTTTGCTTGGTTGTCCACATCAATGGTAACTGGTATATGGGTCCCATCAATTGCTCCAACACAATCCTAGAACATTAAAAATATTATAGTCAAATATGTAACAATATACTCAAGCAAGAAAGTACATGAATCCAAGAAAATTACCTTGAAGTACAGATTAGAATGGTCCTTCCCAAGAATTTATGGAGGGATAGTTATAGAAGGAGGCAAAAAGTAATTTCCATGGAGCAATATGATTGCCTTCAAGACCTTGTGGAAGTGGCGACTCACAGTCTCTCTTGAATGACCAAAGTTACGGCCAATCTTATGATTCCTTAGATTGTGGCCAAGGGTATGTAAGAACATGACTAGTTGTTCTTCCAATTTCAAGTTTATCATATCTTTAATGGTCCCTCTCTCCCTTAGAATATTGGTGAGTTTGAAGAAAGCTCCTCTAGTCATGCACATTTAGTCATGGAAATCCATATCATTAGAAATATAATCTGTTTAAAGAAAGGACAAGAAGCTCTTCTTCGCTTGCATCATTGTCTTCTAGCATCTTTGTAAGATGCTACTATGAGTACTACTTTGGTTGCAAGCAAAATTGCAAGTACATGCAAGAGTGTGATCTTCCTAACAATGCTTTCATAAACTCTTTTATCAGCAATAGGATCCATTGAAAATCCTATAAACATGTATATAGATTTAATTTAGATTTCCATATTAATAAAGATGAGGAGAATGAATGAGAGGAAAAGGAAACATTTGAAGAAAAATGAATTTGACAAGAATAAAAGTTGACAAAAATAACCTAGAAAGATTGATCAAATTTCATTGTCACAATTTACCTTCCATAGTTTATTTAATGAAAATATTGGATTCCTTGAAATCATAGATAAGTAAAAGATAGGGAAATGTTGATATGACCCTTGAAGAAACCCAAAGTAGGATGAAGCCAGAGAGTGCATTTATAAATCACAACATTGATGAGATACTTATCAATTGTGAAGCTTTATGTTGCATATCCAACATCTTAGTAGAGGCTAGGGCTTAACAAAGGGCTCTAATAATTTCCAATCCAACATCTTAGTAGAGGTTAAGGCTTAACAAAGGGCTCTAAAAATTGCCAATTAGAAAGGTTGAGCTAATGCTACTCACACCTTGTGATAAACTAGTATTAAAAGGGGATAATTTAACCACATTACTTCCTACATGTTTGATGGAGATGAGTCATAGAAAGGGGCAAAAAATACATTCTCTCCATATCCTAGAAATTATCATAGGTTAAGGGATGTCCCCAATTTTGGAAAATGCTCAATGCAACCATGATGAATTGATTACCAGAGCTACTTAATGGTGCTCTATATTTTTTCATGTGATACAAAATCAGAAGTGGGAGAAAACAAAAAACACACCAATAAAAGTCTCTAGAGATTGTAAAGTAGAGACTCCACAAATTTCAATGTTTTCCAAACTACCCAAGAACAAACTAGTGCAAAAGTTGGTAGTAAAAAATTCAAATGTTCTATAACATTTACCAGTACTCTTCACACAACAATCTCACCAATTAGATTCTTCTTCACACAACATTTACTCAAAGAATCTATGCAAGTGCAGCTTGGAACTTTTCAGTTCACAGGTTGACAAGCTGTGGGAAAATGGGTAAGACCTGGAAAGGAAACAAACCAATAATATGAATATTCACATTTTGAAGTACTAAAACAATAAAAGGAAAAATCCATTAAAATAAATTGATAATCCACACTATAATTAAGCTTATACATTAGTTTTTGTGGTGGGGAATAATACCCAGGATATACATAACAATAGCAAAAGGTAGATATTCCAAAAGTAGTGCATATATTTAAAATTTATTGATGCCTACCATAAAATTTATTCACCTCCATGTTTAATCATAGACCTTATGGATTTTCAAGATATGCATGGTGTTGATGAAGAACAATATGCTTTGCTTTTATCGTTAATAAAACTAGTGAAATCACAACCACAATAAAACACATTGTTAATAAGACTTAAACTAAAACTTGTTGAAACATGACTATATATTTGTCTCAAATAGAATATTCATTACAGAATCTATATCCTTGAGGACAATGCTTAATCAAGCAATGTGTAGACCTAGATATCAAAATTGGTGTTAAGATCATGTTCTATTCTGTACTATATGAAGGACTCAGCCAGTTACCATGCCTTAGGTCTAATAAGGAGAACTATAGTTGTTTTTAGATGCACTCCACTTTCTCATGCAATCTCATTATGATTTAATGTTTGAGAGGTGGTTTATTATTGTCTATATCTGCACAATGTGTGCAATGAAAATCATGGAATAAAAAGATTTAAGTTTTATTTTTCCAGTAAAGATGTTCTATTCTGTAAACTTCGCTTCTTTTTCAAGGTAGCTTGATGCATAGCTCCAATTGCATTAAATTTTACACAGTTCCTTCCACTTTGAAAAAATATTCTTTTAAATATGCCTTGTCCTAGCTTATAGCAGTGGTCGCATATTGATATTGTAATGGAAGCATTTTAAAATTTTTTTCCCCTCTTATCAGTAGTTTATAACTAAACTAATAATGTCAGTAGGGGATTAAAATGCGACATCACTAGATAATAAGTGAGCAAGGAAAAACATCAGTGACCATTTTAAGGTAGTTGGAATATAGTGTCACTGGCCATATCAATAAGTGACTCAAACAAGACATCACTAACCAATTTCGCAACTGAATGAGAAAATTTGTTAGTTCATGGAAGATTTTGAAGAAGGATTATTGGATCCTAAGCTAAGTGTAGCACTTAGTCTTTATTTTAATTGAGCAACATAAGCCTGGTAGCTATTTTAAGTTTTTTTGTAATTTATGCTCAAAGAAATACCTTTGTTTTTTTTTTTTGTTCATAAACCACCCCAAAGGAAATTATAGAAATTGAAAATATCAAGTACATATATGGTTAAAATTTGATTTGTGTTCTTATAGAGAGTTTCCCCTTCTAATTTGAAGTCTACTATTCACATTGGAATGGTGCAAAATAAAACACCAAGTTTATAACAAATGCGTGAGATGATATACCTTTACATGCACTCACTCAAGCCAAGGTGTCCTTCTCTCTCACTCAAGGCACCAAAATTATTTTGTTTCTTAGTCCTAGAAGAGTTCTCATATTTAGGTATTTCATCAGTTTCTTAGATGGAGATTCTTTGGCTATTGATGTTAGTAGAGCTTCAAACATAGTTTCAAGATGATTCCCTTCATGCCCAATAGGTAAATCTCCCTAGGGTCTCTATGCTTGAGGGACTAAACAAGGAATGTCATCATATCTTGTATTGACACCTTCACTTTTACCACTAAGGCTAGTGTATGCTCTTCTAGTGCTACAAATTAGACCCAATTCACCCAACAAAAAGCAACCCCGATTTGGTGATGACTCCTCTCTCTTCAGTTTTTGTACTATTTGAAGAATATTTTTGATCATTATGTTGAGTTCATAGGTTCTTTATCTTTATTTCCTTTTTTCATCAAATTACCTTATAGTTTTTCTTTTTCTTTTAGATATCTTTTATCTTTAGCTTCTTTGGAGCCTCTTTTAGGTTCCCTCTTATAATTGTCTCTATTTGATTTTTTGGGTCACATTGACCTTTTTGGGTCACTGGTCGATAATAGTTTAAATTCTTTGTTTTTAAATAGATAGAAGGCCTCTTACAGCAAGCACACAATGAAAATATATACAAAATATCAAGATTGACAATGTATTGGATAACAATATAAAGAATTAATAATGCAAAAGTTAAAAAGACACTTAAATAGAGGGATAAATGCATGAGGACAAGTTAATAAAATAAATAAAAAGCATACAATAAGAAACCAAATCAATGAAAGAGACAAGGTTAAATATAGTTGAGGTTGATTTGTGGCACATTAAACCCTCTTGGCTTGTGGTGAGGTTGTTATCGGTGAATTTGAGGCATATAGAAGAAAAACCGTAGTAGACCATAATTAGGGACAATAGAGATCTACCATACATTGAAGGAAAATCTCCTATCCTTGATTCTTCAAAGACCCTTTTAAGATACTGTGCTTCCTTTAGTGGAGTATTCTTTTCTCTAAATCTCTAATACATATGCAACTGAAAAAAGAGAAAATCAATGACACCTAATTCTAAAAATGCAAATCAAGACAATAAAATGATTTCAAACCTTAAAACCAAACCCAAATATAGCTGGCATCATTGGCTAGGCTCACGATGTTTTCTATGCAAGCAGAGAGAAAAAATCAAAGAGGCAATGATATTCCATAGGAAATGCAGCATGGAAACATCATTTGCTTTCATGCCAAAATAGCGGCTCCCTTCCAAGACTAGGTATATTGTCATCTAAAATAGTACAAAATCAAATCATAGGTACCGATGTCATTAATTTGAAGAAGGCAGACACATAAAAAAAATTACTTTTATATTTCTTTGTCTTTTTCAAGAGTCAAAATATTACATTAAAAATAGAAAGTAAAACTTAGCTCCTGTTAAAAATAAAAATGAAAATGAGTTCATTGTTTGTGAAAAAGACCTAAAACTAAGTATATCCCACTTCACTTTATTTATTGCCTAGCAAAAAATCCCCTTCTCTATTCTTGCTTTATTCTACTCCCTAAAAATATAGCTTACTAGTTTATCATTCAACATCACATATTCATCTTGTAGTTTCTTGGGAGGTTCTTGCATCATGAAGGTAGGAAGGAGGGGTAAAAAGACATCATCAGGGATGATATGAAAGATTAGAAGGCTGCCAAGAAGGTTGAGGGACAAGCGAGGTAGTAAAAAGAAAGGAACCCATGGGAAAGATAACTATAGCTAGGAAAGACAACCCACAACAACTTCTCAGTAAGGACTTAAGCAATCTGCCCCATCCCAATATGGGAGGTCAATGCACCCACAAGTTTCAACAAATTAAAATGTTAGCAAGGCAATTTTGATGTGTATACACGATCCATGGAAAAGGACACTTAGTTGGTTAGTGAATTTAGGTTGGGTGATTTTAAAATTCTAAGAGAATAAAGCTACAATCTATTTACAGACCCATAGCAATGACTATGCCATAAAGAATGGCTGGAAATTTACCTTGCTCAGAGTGGTAATGAACATTTTTCTTGGAGTGCCCTAAACAACATTGCACCAAAAATTGACCATTTGAGCTTCACCTCCTACAACAAATGCAATAAAAACTTGTCAAAAATGGCCCTACAAATGTTTGCGGTTAACAGAAAAAGGAAGGTTGAGGAATGAACAAACAAACCTACCTCTCTCTGGCTTCAAAAATGGCTACAAAATGAATGAAAATCAACAACCCTACCTCTCTCTGGCTATGAAAATGGCTGCGAATGCAAAAACAACAAAAACCCTCTTTCGACAAAGCAATGTTTGAGTGCCAAAAACAATAGTAAGGGCTTCACAGACATGGACCTGAACCTAAAATTTCATATTTTTTTAGCACATAAAAACATGGGATTGGAATAAGTATTCCAATTCCAACTCTTTGGGTGGAATTTAAATACCCTTTTCTTCTATACAAAATAGCATACGTATTCCAATTGTATGCCTATTCTATATTCCTATATGGCACACCCAAATAGAGAATTCGATTATTTTTGGAATAGACAAATGCCTATTCTACTCCTATTTTGCTCACCAGACAGGCCCTAACATACTATGAGTAAATCACAAACTCAATAAACATACATTGATACCCTCTAGTCTACCATGAAAGCTGAATAAAAAAAGAAAGCAAGAAAAAGTTAAGAAATCCTCTTTAGTTGTAGCTCACATGTCCTTTTTTCTTCTTCATTTGATGTAGCTCCAATTGCCTACAATACACACAATTGAAAAGCAAAGTCTATGATGGGATAATAGTACTAAGAATACTAGAAGAAGTGATTTGAAGCTTGATGAATATGGCATTTGGACTGAGGGGACTTGATGGACCAAAAATGAGGGGAAGAATGCTCAATTTATAATCAACATGCAAGATGAGATCACTAGACTTGCCACCTTGGATATGTCACTTGGCAAGAGATTCCTTTGAGAATCCATGACACATATGACACAAGATGCCAAATTTAGGATTATATGACACTTGGAAGTCAAACATGGCTAGAAATGGTGGAGGATCTATGATGCATCATGTGACACCTCAAAGCCACTTAATGCCAAGAATCCATGACAATGGAAGCCAAATATAGATATGCGTAAGGAATAAGAATATATGGATTATGAAAATTCATAGCCAAGTGTAAGGATATAATCCATGATGTAAGATGCCCATGTGTCACGATGATGTCAAGGTTATGTAAATATTATGTGGAATATTTGAATTAAAAATCCATATATCCACACAAATGGAAATTAGTAAAATGGAAATTAGTGGCAGAAAATATGACTTAGCAAATTATAAATTTTCATGGTTTGTGAATGATGAATCAGTTAATTAATAAATTTAATTAATTGATGATGTTGATTAGGAAGAATAATTAGCAATGCAAGATGAAAATGATTGGGATGAAATTGGATTAAATTATGGGTTTTTAAATCCTATAGGGAAAATTAGTAGATGATTGGAAAATTTGATTAATAAATACGATAATATACTTTGATGAAGATATGGATTGACTAGGATAATGATAGGTAGACCAAAGCCATGGTCAAATTGATTGATTGATTAAAATTGATAACATGTCAAGGACACATGACATGAATTAAGGACACATAACATTTAACTGATATTGTAAATGCTATAGGATCGAGATTGATTTATAGGGTTGATCATAATGACATTGATGGACGCTATCAATGTTATTAAAATGGTTTGATGATACCATGATCTAACACTAAGGGAATAAACAATGTCAATGATTGATTGACATGAATGATGGTTTGACCTAGCACTAAGAGCCATGATAATACTAAGGTTAGATTGATAGGTTTGATAGATTGATAGGTTTCTAAGGCACTGAAAGCCTTAAAAATGCCTAGGATTGGACAGATGATGATTGATTTGGGATATCTAACATGTTTCAGGCTGATAATGATTAATTTTGGGTGATTCCAAGTAGATTTGGGGTGACTATAGGTCAATTTGATATGATTTTGATGATGTTGAAATAGTTTTGGATTGATCAAATATGATTATGAAATGATATGCAAATGATGCAAAAGGTGTTGAGAATGGATTGATGAAGCTAATCAAAGAGGGAGATTATTGTGAGAGATTGTTACAAAATACTATGTGTTTCAATCATTGTTTTGTCATTGATGTCAAATCTGATATTTGCTAGTAAGACAACTGATTATAAGATTTAAGTACTATCACTCATTTGATTGATGAAGAGGATTTGATCAAAAGATGTAACAATAACACCTAGATGAAAAGTTGAGTTATGATTATGTAATGAAGTACAAGAATAAGTTAAGACAGTGATAACATGATGCAATGATAATCTACTTAAGGTTACAAATGTTGGCTATACTAAGAAAAGTTAGAACAAGTTATACAAAGTTTATCTACTAAGCTTGACCAAGTGGATAGCAGGTGTTGAGTAAAGTCAGTGCAAGATGAGCAGAAAGTTAGTTGGAGCCATGTAAAATAGAATTCTAGTGGATGCTGAGCAAGACAGTTGATGCTGAGTAAAGTTTAGTTGATGCCAAGCACCAATAAACTTTAGTTGATTCTAAGTGATTTTATAATGGATTCCAAGTAACACCTTATGTGCCCAGCATTAGAAGGTTGATAATTCCAAGTTGCTACATTATTTCAAAGATCATGGATTCTATGAATCTGAGCTAACAAGTTTGTTTTCTTGGATTGTGTGAACTAGGTGGAAGATAAGGTTGATGAGCTGCTGGCATAGAATTAAAGGTAAATCATTTTGAGCTGAATTCAAAGTGGATTCTAGGAGAAGTTTCTAGAAGAGGTATATAATATGGGGTAGATACCTTGTATCCTACCTAATCTATCCAAACCTTAAATTAGATGATGGAGAATGAGTGGTGAAAGATCTTAATTTCCTATTTATAGAAATGGCTGGTCATGAAGCAAGGTTGTCATGTGTGAAAACCTAAGGTAAACAAGGAGTCAAAAGGATTTTGCTTCATCAAGTGACCTAAGAGAAGAGTTTGCAATGGCATGTTAAGTAAGAAGGATTAAGGAGATGAATGCTTGAAGGGTGAACAAGCTATAAAATTTGCAAAGTATGAAGGCCAACTAGAATGAAGAATTGAACAGAGATCTGTAATCTATAAATGAATTTGTAATTTGTATCAGATCAAGCCTTACTCTTACTCTCTAATAATTGTATTAGTCTAGGGTGAATCCTTTGGATAAAGGTTGACCTAATAGTCATTTGTAAATCCTTTAACTAGGTGACATTCCAAGTGAATGGTCTAAAGTCCTCTAACAAAGCTCACTCCTAACAAGGTGATTGAAATCCTTTAACAAAATCACATTTAATAGTGTGTATTCTAACCTTTAATAGGGTTGGCCTTTCATAGGCTATCACTTCAGAAGAGTGAAAAGAGTAGCATGTTACTAGTGGTTTTTCCCAAATTAGGTATCCACATAAATAATTGTGTCATGTGTGTTGATGAATCTTTTATGTTTCATGCTTTACATTTTTGCAAGTTGATTTGACAGTAACCTACAAGTTTTAAGTGATTGCATAATCTTATGGATGTATGCATGAGTATAAATGTTTTATGGGTTAACTAAGCTATGAAAAGTTTTATTTATACATCCAAACCTTGGATAACTAATTCATCCCCCCTTAGTTATCCTAAGGAATTCCAAAAATTGGTGTAAGAGCCATCTACTTAAGAGGACTAGTTTGAAGGTGCTATTAGAAATAGATATTACTGGGGGGGGGTGGCGGTGAATCAATATTTTTAATCTTTTTTCCCACAATTGGATATTATTAATTACTTTAATACATGCATGAGGAAGTAAACCAATAATGCTGAATAATATAAAAAACCATACATAAAGAGAGGTCATAACACTATATTTTGTTAACTAGGGAAACCCTAGCCAATGGAAAAATTTGGTGGGGATGAAACCCACAAGATGATTCACTATATAAGACTCTGGTTAAGGATATCAACCCTACTAGGAGTCAATGAAGAATGTATAGTGTCTTGAGTCCCTGTTAGGAGACTAGGCCTTGTTAGAAGCCTCAACCCTATTAGGAGTTGCTTCAACCTTGTTGGGAGTTGGTGAATCATATACAAATGTGTGCAAGAAGAGCCCACTAACCTAACATGAAAATATACAATAAATTCTTCAAGAGAATAGATATGCATACAATATTGGATCACTTTCTATACTTCACAATTCTTCTGATTGTCAGTTCTTCATACAAGGAGTGACTATGCATATACCAATCCACATCATATCACTCACATTTATATTCACATCACATATCATAACATTGCATTTCTTCATTCTAAATTTGCAATTGAAGTTCTTTACTTATACCAATCATATCAATAAATTCTTCCTTAGTTAGCTCACATATCCTCCTTAGAGTCAGCTCATCAAGATTTGGTAATCAAAACAATTCTGTAAGTCGTATAACTCAATTTGTTGATATGCTCTATTTCACACTATGAAGTAACTGCATAGGTATTTCCTTCATAACTTGAACTTGGTTGCTTGTATGGACATGTGCAATGTTATGCATCATCAGAGTGACATCATGCATCTATTGTTAACTGTACAAGAGAATATTTCAAGGGAATATTCTACTATCAATAAATCTCATCATGCTACTGTAACATTGTCTAATACTTAGACAACTTTCCTTCACACATAATCACAATTAAATTGCAAAAATATGTTGCCATAAATGACAACCACATATCTCACCTATTTTGACTAATTGGTCATATTGCCAACAATCTTCCCCTTTGGCATCGATGGCAACATTTTGGGAAAATTGGCTAAGTCCCAAAAATGTTGTCATACCAATCAAAGTGAATAACCATACATAACATAGTAAAAACATTATATTCATGTTTTGAAAAAGATTACATCCCTTATAACTCCAATTACAAAGCTTTCTTAAGGCAAAGCTTACCACTATATGTCAAAGTACAATTGTATAACTTACAATTACAATTTTCCTTAGTTCTCCCCCTTTAACATCAATGGCAAAGATTTAAATAAAAAGAAAATTCTATCAAAACCTGAAAGATGCATCAAAATCTGGAAAAACAATCATTGAAGTTAGTCTTCAACTGCACAAGATGTTTCTTCCAACTTTCTTTTAGTGCATCTGACACACTTATTAGTACACACAAAGCATATGCAGCTAACTTCACTACATTCAACTTTGTAGCCACAAACGTGTCATATGAGGTCTTAGCTGCCAAGTATTCCTCTAGCTAATTTTGTAACAATGTAATCTATGGGGATAAATGGTCCCTCAAAAGAGTAAATCATTTTAGAGCTTTCACCTTTTCTGCTTGTATATTCTGGATGCTATCATGAAGTTTTTGCATTGTATGCTCAAAGGTTTCTAACTTTTGATTTCTATTTCAAAAAGTTATTAGTGAGCATCTGAAGCTTAGTTATCTTCTTTTTGATTTGTTCATCAAAACTGTGAAGGTGAAGGTATGCCGTGTTACACTTATCATATATCTACTTCCCTTCTTCCATACTCTACCTTTATACCTTAATGCATACAATTGATGTTCCTATATCATTTCTCATATTTGTACACATAGTATTAAGAAGTTTACCATCATGCTTAGCCTATGCCTGAATTATAGCAACATTGGTAAGCATTGTAAGCTCATTCTCAAAGGTTTTGCACACAATTAATGCTCTCTGCTGAATGTCTATAGATGTATCAATAGAGCTTACTTTCTTCTCTAATCTATCCAAAACTGAAGTGAAAGTCTTCTTAATTCACCTAACTAATTTCTTCTTTTCAAGGAATTTACTTAAAGAAGATATAAGATTTTGTTCTTCATCTTCATCATCTGACTGTATTGTTGAGGTGACCATTGCCGCTTGTGTAGGTGGTGTAGAGGGTTTCACTATAGCTATTGCTAAGGGTGCACTTGTAGTAGCTACATTAGTCATAGTTTCAATTTTCTTTATAAAAATTACATCTTCTTTCTTTTGCTCCTACTTTTCTTCTTCATTAGAAGAGTTACTGTAGTCAACAATATTGCTAAAATCTTTCAATAGATTTTAAGTTCTATCCACAGTTACATTTATGCCATCTACTTGCATGGATTCACTATCAATGGTAATGTGTGGTGAATCACTTGGAATTGAAGTTTTAGTTGGTTGTTCAAAATTGTGAGGTAGACTGACTACTATCATAGTAGGGCTTTCCTTCTCTAATTGCACACTCTCCTTAGACTCCTTAGGCATAGTAGACATGTATGTGACTATTGTCTTTTGAGTTTCCACATTCACTTCCTCATAATTTCCTCCCATAAGAAGAATAGATCTCTTCTTATTTCTCAACAATGGTGCTATTCCTTTTAGGATTTCCTTCATCTCTTCCTCATTATTTACTATACATAGCTTTTGACCATATTCATCCTTATTTTTTCATCCTCCTCAATCACTCTACTTTTTCAATTTCTTAGTCTATTGTACAAATCTTCAGGTATTTGACCTTTTATGCTATCAAACCTTTTATCTTTCAAATTCATATTTCTAACTACATCATTTTATAGCTATTTCCTATCCATATTATTGTACAAATCACAATACTTATTTAATTACTCAAAGTTGTTGTCATTAATAATTTTCATATTGAGATTTTCTACCTTTGGCTTCCATGCTTTTCTTCCTGCTGAAGTCTTTGCTTCCTAATCTGCTAGCTCTACTAGTATGTCACCAATTTGTTCTCTAGATTTTGAGGAACTAATTTTCAAGGTTCTTCTCCTCTTACTTGGTCTAATTGTTGATTTCTTGACTCTCTTCTTAAGAGGGGGTTTAATTTTCTCAAACCTTTTGGACTTTCTTGGTGCTAATGCTTCCTCTATTTGTTTTTGGTTTCCTCAAGGGTTGCTACTTTGAAAATACTGCATATGGCACTCTAGGTGCTTGCACACTTATTTGTGCAACTGTGACCTCTTCAATAGGTCCAACCATTGCAATAGGTGTAGGGGTCAATAGTTCAGTTTGAACACTAGACTTCATTTCCAAGACTACCCCTTTCACCTCTTCAAATTCCTTCCTAGACATCCTTGATTCTTTTAAGATGGAATCAATTACTTTGTCTACCTTCTTCTTGACATCCTTGTCCATTAGATTATTTTTGACTTCTTTCATCTTTTTAGCATATGTACCCCATCTAGGGCATCTAGAATCAACTTCAAAGTGTAGAATTATCTGTGCATAGCCTTCAATTAGTTTAGCACTTATTGTAGAATTATCTGTGCATAGCCTTCAATTAGTTCAGCACTTATTTCATAACCCATAGTTTCAATGAACTTCACTCGAGGAACTACTGCCTCCATGCATGTGAAATCTATTTCTACCATGAAACATAGTTCATCCTTATATTTTTCTATTAGTGCAAGAGGTATCTTATACCTTTGCTTCATTTCAGCTTGGAATGATTTCATCATTCTATCAATATCACTATCCTTGACTGTTTCTAATTTAGATCTGTAAGCATGAGTGATAATTTTCATTACACACTCACTTCCATCCCAATTTGAAATATTAGGAAACTTCTTTACTATGTAGAAGAATATATGAGTTAGTAGGGATTCAAATCTAAATACTACACTCCTAGGCTTCTTGATTTTTGATATGTTATCCAACAACTGAGTTCAAATAATATCACATAGACTAACATTTTCACCCTTTACTGCCATCACATAAGCTACATGAAAAAATCTAGTAGGGACTAAATCTATCCTAGATCCATGGTTGAACTTATATCCCAAAATTTTATTGATAAGTATCACTCCATCATCTTGAATGGTGTTGATCTTCATGTTTTTACCATCAAAACTTGTGTTGAGATTTGTTTCAACTAACTTGCACACATTCTTTATGTTCATAGGATTGCATCCTTCATTGCTCAAACCTGTGACCTTGTGAATTAGGTCATAATCTATGCATATAATTGAATCTCCCAACCATAGAAGGTCATCATGAACTCTACTTAGAATGATTCTTGTCCATTCATGGTTATGAAAGTCTGTATAGAACTAATGCTTAACTAGGTTAAGTTGTTCTAGGTATGCATATTCTGGTTTTAATGACAAATCATTGTTGCATTTTCTCCAATTCCTTATGAATCTTAGTATCTCCTAAGCTTTCTATTTCATAGTGAATGTAACTTCTAATGTCTTTGATATGAAGAAAATTTTCTAGTACTTGTGAAAATGCTTCAATGGGGTCATCAAGTAAAGAAAAAAGTGCATGTTTCTTGAAGTTATATCTAGATCAATCACTGATATTAAACATTCCGTGTGTTGCCATTACTGAAAATATGCTCAATGAATTTGAAAAATACCTCAATTTCACATTTTAGGATTTTCAATGATCACGTGTATTTATAGACTTCTTTAGTACTTCAAATTTGTCTTCAATCTTGCACTTAAGATTTCACACAAGAAAATGATGTTCATAAATCAATTTGTGTCCTTTAGATCTTTTGAAATTTGTATTTTGCATTAAATACATATTTTCTACTAGTTTAAAATACTATCTTTGTATAATAGAGAGGTTTCTTTTTCTTACATAACTTTATACTGGTCATATTAAGCAGTGTGCACTTCACTGTAGACTTCTTTCAATGTCTAGTATATATTGTTAACTACACAACTTGTGATATTCTTTCTAACATAAATTATTATTAACTGACACACTATTTTACCAAGAATACTTAATGTAGGTAAGATGGTTCATTGACAATAAGTGGCTTTACCATCTTATTAGGTACATTAGGATGTGTTTCTTCTTGAACTCTATGAGAACTTCCAGTTTCTTTTTCCTTTACAAATGTTTCCTTAAATTCTTTTGTCAGCTCCTTCATTTCTTCCTTTAGACTGTCATCATTTCTTCTATTGTTCCTTTTGTAGTTTTGATTCCTGGTAAGGCTTCTTCTATCCATTGTGAAAAACTTTTCTATGTGTCCAAAGTTATTACAGAACTAACATACAGGTATATTCCTTCTTTGTTCATTATTTTGGTTGTCAGGTGCTCTGCAATTCCTTGGAATGTGTCCAAGATTGTTGCATATGTAACAAACAATTTGTCTTCTTTCTCCACTTTCATTGCTGCGAGATCTTCTTCTGTTGCTTGCACGATTAGTGTTCCTAAACATTCTAGTATTTGCATTATCATTATCAAATTTAGGTTTCTTACAATCTACTGCATGATGTTCATATCCATGACAATTATGACAATAAAAATTTGAAATAGGTTTAAAAAAATTACCTTTGCAATCATCTCCAGTATGTTCAAGTTCATTACACCTGACATGAGATTCCTTTCTTCTATTATCTTTATCTTGATTAGATTCTTTAGATTTCTCAGAGTGAGTAACATTCTTTTTGTCTTTAGATGTATCATCTATTTTGCTTATGTTTAGATCCTTTTTGACTTCAAGAGTGTCAGGTTGTTTTCTCTCAATAGATTTCTTGGTGGATTGTCCAAGGAAGAATCCAAGTCCAGTTTTGTCATAACTAGGTCTCTATACATATATTTGTTCTTCAATCTTTTCACTATTGGTATATAATTTCTCAAGTTTCTATTTGGTTTGCACCAACTCATCTTTCACAATAGTGTTGTATTTCTCTAATTCTACATGCTCCAACTTAATAGATTCTAATTTAGATGTTACTTTGCTTAATTGGGATCTTAGATCTGCATTTCTAGATTTTATTTCAAAGTCATTCTTTCCTCCATTTTTTTTAAGACTTAGCTTGAGTTCAACTATTTTTAACTCATGTTTTAAGATCTCATTTTCTTTCTTTAGATCTTCAATATCATCATCACTAGTTTTCTCACTAGGTCTTTTTTGCTTTAGGTCATCTATTTTGTCCTTTAGTTCACCAATGTAAGCTTTTGCATCTTTATATCTATCTTTTAGGATTCTTCTTCAATTGTTCCATATCCATAGGGATATTATTCAAGCTATTAAGCCTCTTTTGAATAACTAAGCTCTAATACCAATTTTCTAAAATAGATAATAATTTGGGGGGGGGGGGGGGGTGAATTAGTATTTTCAATCTTTTTGCCCATAACTGGATATTATTAATTACTTTAATACATGCATAAGGAAGTAAACCAATAATGCTAAACAATATAAGCAACCATACATAAAGAGAGCTCATAATACCATATTTTGTTAACTAGGAAAACCCTAGCCAAGGGAAAACCTCAGTGGGGATGAAACCCACAAGATGATTCGCTATATATAATAATCCAGTTAAAGATATTGACCCTGTTAGGAGTCTATGAAGAATGTATAGTGTCTTGAGTCCTTGTTACGAGACTAGGCCTTGTTAGAAGCCTCAAACCTATTAGGAGTTGCTTCAAACCTATTAGGAGTTGGTGGATCATATGAAAATGTGTGCAAGAATAGCCCACTGCCCTAACATGCAACTATACAATAAATTCTTTAAGAGAATAGATATACATAGAATACTGGATCACTTGTTGTACTTTGTAATTCTTCTGATTGTTAGTTCTTCATACAAGGAGTGATTGCATATATTTTAATTCACATCATATCACTCACATTTATATTCACATCACATATCATAACATTGAAGTTCTTCATTCTAACTTTGCAATTGAAGTTATTTACTTATATAAATTATATAAATAAAGTCTTCCTTAGTTAGCTCACATATCATCCTTATAGTTAGCTCATCAAGATTTAGTAATCAAAAGAATTTTGTAAGTTGTACAACTCAATTTTTTGACATGCACTATTCTGCACTGTGAAGTAACTGCATAGGTATTTCCTTCATAACTTGAACTTGGTTTCTCATATGGACATGCACACTGGTATGCATCATCAAAGTGATGTCATGCATCTATGGTTAACTACACAAGAGAATATTACAAGCGAATATTCTACTATCAATAAATCTCATCATGCTGTTGTAACATTGTCCAATACTTAGACAATTTTCCTTCACAAATAATCACAATTAAACTGCCAAACATATGTTTCCATAAATGACAACCACATATCTCACCTATTTTGACTGATTGGTCATATTTCCAATAGGTACTGGAAGCACAAATATCAAGATGTCAAAAAGAGATGTACCCAAACTTAATAGAGATAACTTTCCTACATGGAAAATTTTGATGAAGCTACACCTTGGAGGACTTGGAGATCATGCACAATCTACCATTTTAGTGGAACATGTTGACCCAGATGGAGCCCTAATAGCTAAAGATATGAAGAATAATAAAGAACACAATAAGACAATGTTGGAGATTTCTATTGCCCTAAGCTATGCTAAATTTGATGATATCAGAGGCCTTGATAATGCAAAGAAGATGTAAAATTCCCTAACTACTATCTATAGAAGAGACACTAATGTTCAAAGAGCCAAAGCTGAAAGTCTTAGAGGTAAGGTTGATGATATGAGAATGGAAGAAGGTGAGAATATTGCTCAATATGTTGCTAGGATAAAAGAAGTTGCTAATGCAATAAGAGGAGCTACTGGTCATATCAAAGATAACCCTATGCTATGCAAAGTCTTGAGAACACTACTACCTATTTATGCTATTAGAGTCTCTACAATTCAACAACTGAGATATATACTAGGAAATAATCTAACCCTTGAAGGTCTGGTAGGTAAACTCACTGCTTTTGAGCTATCTAACTATGATAATTACAAACTTGAGAGTCTTGAATCTACTTTCAAAGCCAAGCTATTATTGAAAGATGTTGATGAGGTGAAGTAGAAGAAGAAGAGAAAGATAAAATATGTATCTAGTGATAGTGATACATATGAGGATGATATTGAACAACTAGAAGCACTACTGGCAAGAAGATTCCATAGAGGTAGAGGAAAGTTCAAAGGTAAGTTACTTATCATTTATTTCAATTGCAATGAGGTTGGTCATATTTCTACAAGGTGCACATAGAAGAAGAACTATAGGGGTGGTGGCAAGTACAAAACTAGTAGAGAAGATGACATCATAGATTACAAAGATAAAGGCAAGAAGTCATGCTACATTGCTGAAGAGGAAACAAGGGATGATTCTGATGAACATGATGATGAGGTGGTGTATGTTACAATGAAGGGTGAATCTAATGAAGATGAGGCAATTGCACTTGTGACTTTTGTGAACAAAAATGATAAATGGATCATTGACAGTGGCTATTCACATCATATGACTGGAGATAAAAATAAGTTCATTACCCTAAATTGTTATGAAGGAAATAGTGTAAGAATTGGTAATGATGCACCATGTGTGATAAAAGGGAAGGGTTCTATCAAGCTCACAGATAAGATTCTATGTGATAATTCTTACTATGTTGAAGGACTTAACTATAATCATTTAATTTTGTCACAATTGAATAATTTAGGATGTAAGGTTTTTTTTGAAAACAAGATTGCTAAGATATATAATACTGATGGAAAATTGATTAGAAAGGGTGATCAAACTAGGAGTAATCTATTTTATCTTGATATAGAGGATGCTACTTGTCTTGTTGTAAGATTTGATGACATGTGGCTATGGAACAAGAGGATATGTCATGTTAATTTTGATAACTTGATTAGTATCAACAAAATGAAGAAAGTTAGAGGTTTTCCTAAGTTGAAGAAACCTGACAATACAATGTGCAAACAATGTCAATTAGGCAAAATGACAAAGTCAAGCTTTAAGATTAGAGCTTATACCTCTAAAGAAATACTAGATATTGTTCATACTAACTTGTGTGGACCAATTGATGTGCAAAGCTAGAAAGGAGATAAGTACATTATGTTACTTGTTGATGATTATTCTAGAATGATGATAGTCATGTTTTTGAAATAGAAACCTAATACCTTTCAAATGTTTAAGTGGTACTTAGCAAGAGTTGAGAAGGAAATAGGTAAGAGTCCGAAATGTTTGAGATTAGAAAGAGGAGGAGAATTCACATCAAATGAGTTTGAAAATGTTCTGTAATGACAAAGGAATCAAAAGATAGACATCTGCCCCTAGAACCCCTCCACAAAATGGGATTGCTGAAAGTAGAAATAGATCTATAATGGACTGTGCTAGAACACTCATGATGGAAAAGAATGTTGGTTTAAAATACTGGAGAGAAGCTGTAAGTACAACTGCATATATCTTGAACTATGTGTAAGTCAAGAAAGGTACTCATTCAACACCTTTTGAACTATGGTATGGAAACTCACCCAATGTATAATATTTTAAGGTATTTGAAAGCAAATGTTACATTCATAAAGATTTTAGGAATGGTAAACTTGATGCAAAAAGTAAAGAAGGTATATTCCTTGGATATTCCATAAGAAGTAAACCTTATAAGTGTTTGAATACTAACACTAACAAAGTTGTGGAAAGTACAAATGTAAATTTTGTTGAATATACATAAGTACATGAGGCTGAACCTATGAAAGAACCAAAATAATACAAATCATTTGTACACTTTTATGAAGGTATGCCTACTAAAGAAGATGCTCCAAATCTAGTGACAAACCAATAACAAGTTTTAGTGACTGCCAAGTCACATCCCGTGAATGCCAAGTTGCATTTAGGAGCTGAGCTACATTTTGATGCTAAGTTATAGAATGAAGTGGGTGCACATTCTGACTCTAAAGCTAGTGTACATGAAAGAGAAGCTAAACTAATTGATGAAGAAGTACATAGTGATTCTAAGGCTGAAAGGTAGAATGAAGAAACAAGAGCTGAGCCAAGATTGTTGAAATATGTCAAAAGACATCATCCTACTACTCAAATTATTAGAGATAAAGATGCTAGGCCAATGACAAGAAATAGATTGAGAAATGATACATGTTTGCTGAGCATGAAGGAACCCAAGTTAGTAAGAGATGCATTAGAAGATGTTAATTGGAATAAAGCCATGGAAGAAGAGATTGAACAAATTGAGAAAAATAAAACATGGAGTATAGTTCCTAGACTAGAAGATAAAAAAATGATTGGCACCAAGTGGGTATTTAGAAATGAGCTAGATGAAAATGGTGAAGTCACAAGGAACAAAGCAAGATTAGTTTGCATGGGAAATGCACAAGAAGAAAGAATTGACTATGGAGAAACATTTTCCCCTATTGCAAGATTGGTAGGAGTAAGAACTCTACTTGCTTATTCTACATACACAGGTTTCAAGGTTCATCAAATGGATCTTAAATCTACATTTCCAAATGGTATATTAGAGGAAGAAGTTTACATAGAACAACTAGAAGGACTTTTTAATGTTAACAATAAGAACATGATATGTAGACTATGTTGGATTTTTAAAACTACTGAGCAATAGAGAGCCTCAATACCAAAAGGAAAATACTTATGCAACCTAAGGATTATCTATTTCCTATATTCAATTACACATGCAAACCAATTGGATCCAACATTAACAAAACCAGGAATGGTTTTCTTCTCTTTAGGCTCTGTAAAACCAAGGTGGGTATACCTAAGGGATGACTCAATTTGACTATTTTTGTATGCAAACTATCTTAGTTTCATTCTGATTTTCATCCTCTATTCATAAACACATAGCTAATTGTGACTTTTTAAATAGAATACATCCCCTATAACATATTTGGTCATAAAATCTTCTATAGATCTGCAAGTATTCTTTGCAACAGTGGCTACCTATGGCTAGAATATTTCATGCAAACAAGTACTGACCAACTTTGAAGATCTTTAGGAAATAAAAGTAAAATTGATTGTAAATTTTACTTTTGATACCCATTTATAATCTATTTCTCTTTCAGTTGAATCAATTTGACTAGTGTCTAATCCATTGGGGTTCAGAGTCTACTACAAATCTATAGATCTAATTTTTTGCATTACAACAAATATTATCAATAGTTCTTACTAGAATCCATCATTCACAACATCCTTCTCATTACGACAGTAACCTTATCAAATTCATCAAAGCATTTACTCAATTCATTGAACTAATAGCAGTGGTGGAAAGATATACAACCTAAAGGATTGCATTCAATTGCACAAGTTTTACTCATACAACATCAAGATGACTAAGTAACCAAAAGGAGACAAAATTTAGAAAGAATTGATATTGGAACAACTCATAATTTGTATTCATTTTCTTTGAAAATTGTATATAGTTTGCAGTAAACTCAGAATGCCCATAGGAAGAAACACATAGATCATTTTGTATTAATGTATCTCCATAAAATTATAGAGAAAATACATTATAAATCTTGTTCAAATTACTTGGACTAAAAATAGACTAAGTATCATTAAAAGCATTAGAAATTGGCCCCTCCTCTAGCCTTGGAATCTCACTTATATAATGTGAGATGCAACAAGCTTCAGGCTAAGGGAAATTGACAGGTGTCTTTTACAAGAGATATTTACATACACCTATCACAAAAAGACAAAAATGTGAGTAACAAAAGATTTCTAAATCAAACATTCCTTTTAGTGGGTCCACTTGTGTCACATCCTCTAATGTTGTTGATTTGGCCGCTATTCTGATTCCTTTGTGTATGTAACTGCCAAGCTAGCCAATGATGAAATTTGTTCTCATGATTGCAGGTTAATCTCCATCCATGGGTTTTCACCATCTCCATCTTGTACTATGAGAGTAACTTTCACTTTTTCCTCTTCTTTGGTTGTGTTAGCATCCTCTGGGCCTAGGCCTACAACTGAAAGTGATTGATCATTATTTTCTTCTTCTTCCCATTGGCTTTGTGTAGTGACAGTGTCAATGATTTGGATCTCATCACCCTACACCTCATCACTCTTAGTTTCACTTTCCTCAAATTGTTCATCAGGAGCTATTTCTACCATCCATTTGTCAAACAAGGTGTCATCTTGCCAATTGAATTGCAAAATATCCTTCTGTCTTTTGAGCACATACTCAGCCTCATTATCAATAGTAACAAAATTTTGTTTCAAAGAATCAAAGAATAGTTGGGATTTCACTATTTCTTCTATTGTTGTGGCCCACCATGCATACCCTATTTTATTGATAACTTCATTCATTGTTAAGAAAAATAAACCATCAAGCTCCTTATCCCATTCATCTTTGTTTTTCAAATTATTCTTCTTATCTAGGGCACAAGGAAACAAACTAAACTTTGGGCTCTTGTACTTATCTAAGTAGCCAACTATTATTCTTTGTAAATGAATTCTCTTATTGTCAAAGTCAGTAAGATTAGAAATAATATTAAAAAATTTCTTAATTTGATCATAGGAGGTTTTTATAGCAAAATAACATAAAAATGTTATCTCCTTCCTCCTTCTTACCCACTTATTCACAATAGGCTTCAAAGCCTCATTACTTGCTTTCATTTCATCCTAGATATTGATCACCCTAGCCAACTGATCATAAACTAGCGGCCATTCAATTTTATCCCCCAAATATGTGAGAGCCTTTCTTAATTTATCTTCATATTTCACATTCAACTCCACATGTAAGGCCCACAATTTATTCTTTTCTTCTTCAAAGTCCTCAATAGTGTAGTACTCTGGCCTTTGGGGTGTATCTGGTAGTTCTCTGAGGGGAGTGGATTTAAAAGGTTCAATTGACAAGTGAGGGTATGTTATTCTCGGTGCTATTGACCTCCCCATTAGCTTTTTTTCAAGGTCAATCCTCTTTTTAACCTCTTTATTGTAGGCATCAAGAAGTGTTTCATATTTACTCTATAATTCAAACATGGCCTGTACTTCTTTATTAGTAGTGGCCAAAACAAATTGGGATGAGTCCACATTCCAATATGCTACTTGTACATGAGAAGTATTAGCCACCCTCCTCACAATGATGTTTTTTGTTAGTCCAAATTCATTTGGCTATGATGAAACAGTCCCAGACCCTCTCTTTAATGACCATATGACTAGAGTAGCTCGATCTTCACAAAATGAAGTCCCTGTAAACTCCCTTTTATTTGGGTCTCATAACTCAAATTTATTAGAAATAAAATTAAAAATCAAAGCATCTGCAATATCTCAATTAGGCAACAATAATATATTAGAAGCCTTTACCATTTGCCTCCCCTCTTCAGGGGTTATGCTCTAGAAATCTTGCATCATTTGTTCCTTTATTTGATTATGTATAGAGGCTTCATCTATTTTTGGATGCTTTGCTGTCAATTTTTGGCATCTTTCCTCAAAATTGCTCATATTTTCCCTTCATGCAAATTGATGAAAAGCCCTAGATTTGACAAAACTTTCATCAGACAAAAAATGTTGACTAGCTTGTTCCAAAATAGGGTCCAATTCCCTTCCTCTATAATCTGCACCTGTTAATTCAAAACTTGGCATCGGAGGCTCTTGAGGTTCTCCTTCATTTATTTTTGCTTGTGTAACTAAGACTTCCCCTTGTGATCCCAACTGCTCAATCTGCTCTTTAGTGAGTTGCTCCTCTTCAATTCTCAAGGGGGTCTGTGAGGGTGAGTATTCCTCAACATGAGGATCCTCTTCCATCATTATCTTTCTCATCTTTAGAGAGGGTTCAAAAGGCCTCTCCTCCACAACAACACTAGTGGAGGCTATTATTTGTTTTCCTTTGTCTACAAAGGCCTCTTTATTCTGAATAAGGGTGTACCTTAGCCTTTTCTGGATAGTTGATTGACCTGCCCCTATATTGGGAGTAAAACCCAATCTTCTCATTGCTTACTTGGCCTTATTTGGGTAAAATCTAATAAAGAATTGTTTCTTTTCATTCATTTCCTCTATTATTTTAGGAAAAGTATTCATAAGTTTTCTTACCTTATCTACATTTGTGACTGCATCATCCAGAGGACTATAATCTAGGTCAAAATAAACAATGAAATCCAAAATTTAGAGAAGACTCTCCATTTTTTTTTCCTTGTTTCCTGCTCTTGTAAAGAGTACTCATTCCTTATTATATCTTTTGGAAAGTAAAATTCATGTTTAATTCGTCCAAGCTTAATTCTATGCTTGAAGGCCATGTACAAGGTCCTATATATCTCTATAGCCCTAGAATTGAAAAATGCCCTTTTGAAGGGTTCATTGGAGGCTGCTGTTATCGCTAGAGAGTTCTAATTTTACCTATATGTGCCTTCAATGCACCTTGTCTAATGATGTCCTTTTTGGACATGTACTCCTTTTCTAGTCCTTCCAAATCAATGGGCACATGGTAATCAGTGATAGGCCCTAAACCAAAAAATTCCCTAATCTCATTTGGGTTGACTTTAATTAAGACCTGGCCATCAGTTCTTCTTACAACCCTAATGTCTTGTTCATAGTTTTTGGCCATAGCTTCAAGAAGATCATAGTCCATGAACACACTAGGAACCACCAGTTTCCCTAGATCAAAGTTCCAGATATTGACATGTGGGGCAAAAAGGTTCCTCTCTAAAAACCATTTTCTAAAAAATTCTATAACAATTTGAGTGGTACTGGCATCGCTAACCCAATTACCCTTGTCATATAATCCATCTGCTATCCTCAATCTAGGGTTAAATGTTGTCAGCTTTTTGACTTGTACAGTTTCAATGGTGGAATTGGGAAGCAACTCAAGTAAATCATCATGGACATTCTTATCCAAGTAATTCACTTGACTAGAGAATCCCTTCTTTGGAGGCATTCTGAATTGTAATTTGTAGAATTAAGATACTACAGAGACTATAGTGTAAACACTTACTTGACTCTTTGCTTATTTCTCTCTATAACTCTGCAATGTCTTCGTGAACATTAGGAATTTTATTACACATTCTTGTTTAGCTCACAACTTTCTCAGTAATGGCTTCTACTTAGAAAACTTTGAAATCTTTGTTCACGTAGGATGGACTTGAGAAAATCTTCTATATTATACTTTGTTTTCCTTTGCACATGAAGCCTTCAAGATTCATAAATGCACAGAGTGGAAAACAATAGTGTGGCATCATCTTTCCTTTAAAATTTGTGTCCTTGATTTATAAAAAATCCTACGATTTAGAGATAAAAATGAAGCTGACTCATCTTTCCTCGTACCATGTTGGAAGTCAAACCAATGAAGCATGCCCACCTGTATCTTTCCTTCACTGTTGGCATTTTAGTCTGGACCCACTAAATATTGGGGACACATGTCATCAAGTTGCTACCTTGCCATACATAATTCTTGAGCATCTCACTATAGCAAAGTAGCCACTACCATTGATCTTGTATTGATCGTGTGGAAGACATTTCAATACAACACTTAAGAGAAAATAGGTGGGGCCCCCATTTGCTACTTCACTATACATAAGCATCATGCAATTCTTCATGGCGATGTAGTGACGACCGTAGATTTGAACTTGATTAGATGGTGTGGAAATTGCATGTACTTATTTGGATGTAGTGGGTCCCATATTTGCTATGTCGCATAGAGTAAAAATCGAGTATTTCTCCATAGCGATATAGTGACAGCCATAGATCCCATCTTGATTTGATGATCATAATACCTCACATGTTTTATAAATGGGTGTGAGTCTGGGATATTGATGATGTGAGAAATCTTGCATCATTGGCATAACAAAACCATACTTTAATCCTAATCACTCTTCCATGTTGCTTGAGGTCCCACCATGTGCCATTTCATGACAACTCACTATGTCACTAACGATGAGATGCCTAAATTTTTTGACAGTGAAGTAGTGAGCTTCAGTGTCTCAACAAAACTCAATGCCATAAAATAAAGGCAAGTCAAGTCACCAGAACTCTTATTAAATACTTGTGGCAATAACAGTTATTACTCGTCATGCCACTTGGGAAAGTTTATGGTCACTTGGAAATTTGATTTCTTCTGCCTGCCTTCTATTGGGTTCCTACTTGTTTTGACAATATTGACAAAAGGCATGTGACTGAAATTTTGGCTGCAACCAAATCTCTGACCACCGCACCTTCATTTTATGGTTCCATTTTCTAAATTTACCGGTGCTTGTTACCTTGCTATGCATATCCTCTACACATCTTTCCATAGTGAGATAACAAGAACTATAGATCTTCTCAAAATTAGATGGTGAGGAACATGGGAGGAATGACTATTTGAGGGCGTGTAAAAATTAAAAGAAAAAAAAATATTCACCAAAATTCTTTTTTCAAAAAGATGTCGCACTTGCAAGTTTTAAAAGGAATGAGCCATAGGGGTTTTAACAATTTTTTTTCTAAGGCTAACAAATGAATGATCAAATGAGAAACCCTATTCACCATTAATGGCTCCAATCTACTTTTTTATACCTAGACAAAGGAAATTTTATTATGCAAAAAATTAGACCAATAGACTACACAAAGCTTTATATGATTTGAAGCAAGCACCATGAGCATGGTATGAAAGACTTCATAATTATCTTGTGAAGATTGGATTTGAAAGGACTAATGATAACAACAATATATACATGAAGATAGAGAAAGGCAATGGTATTTTTTTATATGAAATATTTGTTGATGATATCATATTTGGAGGTTAAGATGCATTACGTAAGGATTTTGAAAATTAGACGAAGCAAGAATTTGGGATATCTATGTTTGGAGAGATCAAATTTTTTGTGAGTTTGCAAGTATATTAGATAAAGTATGGTATATATATCACTTAGTCAAAGTACGTAAGGAAATATTGAATTTTTTTGGATTAGAAGATTCCAAAGTGGTAAGTACAACTATGGTGATAGGACATAAGTTGTCAAAGAATGACAATTCAATTGAGGTGAATCAAACATTATACAGGTCTATGATTGGAAAATTGCAATATGTAGTACATAGCAAAGCTAACATTGCATTATCTGTAGGTACAGTTTCAAGATTCTCTCCTAATCCTAGGGAGAATCACTTAATGGCTATGAAGAGAATAATGAGATATTTGAAAGGAACATAAGAGTTTGTTCTATACTACAAGAAGAATGAAAAATTTAAATTGAGAGCCTACACTGATGCTAATTAGGTTGGGAACACTAATGGAAGAAAGAGCACCCGTGGAGGAGCATTTTTCTTAGGCAAAAGACTAGTTAGATGGAATAGCAAGAAACAAAACCACACTTCACAATCTTCTGCTAAAGCTGAATATGTTGCTACTGCTATAAATTCTACAAACACTATGTGTATCAAACAACTACTCAAAGGAATGAAGGAAGAGATCATAAAACTAGTGACACTTTATTGTGATAATACAACTGCTATCAATATATCAAAGAATCTAATGATGCACACAAAAATCAAGTATCATTACTTGAGAGAATTAGTTCAAGATAAAGAGGTGAAGATGGAATATACTAACACAAAGGAGAAAATTGTTGATATCTTTACAAAAGCATTACCTAAGGATTCTCATGAGTATCTAAGAGGTAAACTAGGGGTGATAGCCTATCAAAGGCTATCTAAGTAATAGGAGTTCCTTGCATCGAACAAGTTGATGTTCATATGTAACAAATTAGTGTAGTGGATCTTACTTTAGGAGCTACCTAAAGTAAATAAAGAGCTAAAACTTCAAAATAGCCACAAGCAAGGTGATAGAGGGAGAAACTAAAGAAATTGAAAAGCCTATATCTATCATGTTAAGATGATAAGTTTTTGGCACATATCTTTGGCATTGTTGTCAAAGAGGGAGAAAGTATATTAAATTGATCATCATCAGAGAGAGATTCACTGATCAAAGGGAGAAAGTATATCAGAGATAATAGATATCAAGAAATTGTTGTCAAAGATTTGGAGAGTGTTACTGATCTTAGAGGGAGATAATTGTTGATGTTGCTGATAAGAAGAGCAAGGAGAAATCCTAATCTACCTAGTAAGAGGGAGTTATAAGAAGGGGTTTTGTAACCTAATTAGAAGATGGAAGTTTTTGATAGAGGGAGAGATTTCAATACAAGCAATTATTTTATTTTTGTTATTGTCTTACTATTTTAACCTAGTTAGTTTGGTTGAACAAGATGTTCATCATTTGATTGACTTAGTTGTTCAGTTTGGTTTTCCATCAATGCCAAAAAGGGAGATTGTTGAGAATGGATTGAAGAAGCTAATGAAAGACGAAGATTGTTGTGAGAGATTATTGTAGAAGACTATGTGTTTCAATCATTGTTTTTCACTGATGTCAAACCTGCTATTTTTTGGTAAGACATCTGCTTATAATATTTAAGTACTATCACTTATTTGATTGATGAAAAGGATTTGATCAAAAGATGTAACACTAGCACCTAGAGAAAGTTTAAGTTATGATTATGTAATGAAGTACAAGAATCAGTTAAGAAAGTGATAACATGGTGCATTGATAATCTACTTAAGGTTATAAATGTTGGCTATACTAAGAAAAGCTAGGAGAACAAGTTATACAAAGTTTGTTTGTTAAGCTTTACCGAGTGTATAGTAGGTGCCAAGAAAAGTCAGTGTAAGCCAAGCAGAAAGTCAATTGGAGCCGAGTAAAAGAAAATTCTAGTGTATCCTGAGCAAGAAAGTTGATACCGAGTAAGGTTTAGTTGATATCAAGTACCAGTAAACTTTAGTTGATGTCGAGTGATTTTATATTGTATGCCGCATAATACAACATGTGCCAAGCATCATAAGGTTGATAATGTCAAGCTGTTGCATTATTTTAAAGATCATGAATTTGATGAATCTGAGCTGAAAAGTTTATTTTCTTGGATTGTGTGAACCAAGTGGAAGATAATGTTGATGAGCTGGTGGCACATAATTCAAGGTAAAATGTTTTAAGGTAAATTCAAAGTGGATTCTAGGAGAAGTTTCTAGAAGAGATATGGAATATGGGGTAGATACATTGTATCCTACCTAATCCATCCAAACCCTAAATTGGATGATGGAGAATGAGCAGCAAAAGATTTTAATCTCCTATTCATAAGAATGGTTGGTCATGAAGCAAGGTTGTCATGTGCTAGAACTAAAGGGAGACAAGGAGTCAAAAGGGTTTTGCTTCATCAAGTGACCTAAGAGAATAGTCTACAATGACATGTTAAGCAAGAAGGCTTAGGGAGATGAATGCTTGAAGGGTGAAAAAGCTATCAAAGTTGCAAAGTATGAAGGCCAAGTAGAATGGAGGACTGAATAGTGATCTATAATCTACAAATGAAGTTGTAAGTTATATTAGATTAAGCCCTACTATTACTCTCTAACAATTGTATCAGTCTAGGGTAAATCCTTTGGATAAAGGTTGATCTACTAGTCATTTGTAAATCCTTTAATTGGGTGACATTCCAAGTGAATGGTCTAAAGTCCTTTAACAAGGCTCATTCCTAACAGGGTGATTGGAATCCTTTAATAGGGTCACATTTAACAGTGTGTATTGTAAACTTTAATAGGGTTGGCCTTTCACAAGGCATCACTTTAGAAGAGTGAAAAGAGTATCATGTTACTGGTGGTTTTTCCCAAATTAGGTTTCCATGTAAATCATTGTGTCATGTGTGTTGATGAATCTTTTATGTTTCATGCTTTACATTTCTGCAAGTTGATTTGACAATAACCTACAAGTTTTAAGTGATTGTATAATCTTATGGATGTATGCATGAGTATAAATGTTTTATGGGTTCACTAAGCTATGAATTTTTTTATTTATACACTGATGGGTGGGAAAATGTGCTTTGTTTTTGACATTCTTTATACATTTTTGCCTTGTCTTAAGCCTATCCTAACCCCTGTTATCTCATTAATTACTAAAGAATATAATGCATTTACTAAAGTCTTAAGGTTTGGAATATTTCTTGAAGAGTGGATGTTTATAGCATAAATATTGACACATTTTGATTCATTCTGCTATAGGAACAAAGGATGAGAGAGCATGGAGTTATCCATTTAGTGGAGGAATAGTTTGAAAGTTGTAATGTTGTTATATTATTTTGGGTAAATAGTTCTGACTATTTAACATATCAGTTTCGGGCCGTCCATGACCTTGGCCAAGTTGTTTTGTAATATGCTATATGTGGCTAGTCGCAAGAACAAATTAATATCTATAAGTAGGGAGCAGACCATCGACCATTCTAGCTTAGTTATTAATCTGGTTAAATTTTTTAAGTCTATATAAGAAAATGTTAAATGAAAGACATGATATGATATGATATATGAAAGCACTCTATTTATATTATCTCTAGAGTTTTTGGTATTAAAGGCATGGAGTTTTTGTAGTAGTTAGTTTTAAAACATCTCTCACCTTGCGAACTAGAGGAGGGCCCCCTCTCAGGAAACTTGGTGAGATTATCTTAGTTTGTTTTGTAAATGTTTCAATTGATTTTGTGCATTCTTTACAGATTGAATTGACTGTATGCATTTATAAGGAGTTTATCATATATATGTTTGTCAATTAAATCTATACAATGCTTGTTGATTGAGAATTCAATTGTCTGATAAAGTAAATGGTTGCAACACTCTTATGAAGTAAATTGTCTAATATATATCATTATTTTTCTGCCATATAAATCTATTATAGAATACTATCTACTACATTCTTTCTACCACATTCATCCATGTATCGAACTACCTCGTGTTGCTATCCATAATATTCTCTATCACAATTTATCATACTTCCAATCACACTTATCATACTTCCTACCACGCTTTATATTTATAACTAGTTTGTTAACAACCTCTTGCCACCACTAAATTTCTTGCTACAATCTAAGTATATTTCAACTTTTAATTAGACAAAACTTTGTAATAGTATTCATAAAGACATTGTGATTAATTTTTTAGAGGAGTGTTAATAGTATTTGTGTTTAATTGTTTAGAGGTGTGAACTTTAGATTATAAATTATTTACAAAAGTAATCTTAGATGTGGTAATTTAGACAATTCAATTTATTATCAAGTAGTAATTGCATTCATAAACCTCTTTATTTATTATATTCACCCCTTGTGAAAACATCCATTATATCTCTCATGAGTTTACAAATCCTAGATTGACATTGACATTTTTAGGGTATTTTTAATTTGATCATATACCATCAAGTTGAACCTTAGTTTTAGCCAACATTTTTGGTGCCATTTTCGAGGAGAGATATTAAAGGCATGAAACTATAATAAGTCAAGATAGGGATAGTGAACCCTTGAGAAGTCTTGAGCAATTTTTGACCTTGCTTAGGATAGCCTCTTGGTTTGCACTACAGTAAATCATTTAGGTGCATGAATAGGCTTAGAGATAGTCAAGGTAGATTTGTTAAGAAGGAATCCATAGGTAGTTCAAAAATTCAAAAACCAAAGAAAGAGAAAGATCCATCAACTATTGAAGTCAAACAAGCAATGAAGTTAAAATTCAACCATCTTTTCAATCCAACTCTCCTATTGCACCTTTTGAAATTGCTGAATAGTTCTCAAAGTCATACAAAATTAGGTGTATTAAGACCCCAAAACCTCAGGAACAACCCTTTAAAACATATTTTACACCTTGGGAAACCAATGTTCTGGAAGAAGTCATGGCTAACAATGTCAGAAATAATAATGCATGAGGAAATAATGCTAGAAACAATAGGAATGAAATTGCTCAACACAATACGACCTTACTCCACACTTCCCATATTTAGAGGGTCAACCTCTGAGGATCCTAATATGTTCCTATTTGAATTTTATGTCCTTTGTAATAGCTATGATTATCAAAGTGATGCACAAAAACTAAAGCTCTTTCTAGCTACCTTGAAGGATGCTTCATTACGATGGTTTAAGAGTCTTAGGGACATTGAACATGGAACCAAACGAAAGATTCTTTTATATCATAATATTAGGAGTACTGTAAGACCAAGGAAGTATGGGATGAAATATTTCACATGACTCAATGAGAAGAAGATTTAGTTGAAGATTTCTTGGAACAATTTTCCTTTAGCTTACAACGTTCAAGATGTCCTAATTTAACTTCAGAAACTATCAAGATGCTTTTCTTAAGAGGGATTCTTGATGAAACCATGGACATCTTAAATTTGATTGGAAAAGGTGATATTTCTAAAATGTCCTTTGAAGATATTTGCGATATATGCAGGAACTATTCACGATCTCATTGATCTATTTGCAGGAATTCAAGTAAGTTTTCCACTATGGGTAATACATGAAGTATCTCAAAGCATGAAATTGGTAATTTAATTGAAGATCTTAAAACTAACTTATTAAATCATATGGGCAAACAAATTGATACATTGTATTCTCGCAGGAAACATGAGGAAGTTGAAAATGCCTTGGCAGTATATTGTCCAATGTGTCATAAGAAGCATGGAGCAGAACATTGCATC
The DNA here is from genome assembly GCA_028749045.1 of Cupressus sempervirens. Taxonomy (NCBI): domain Eukaryota; kingdom Viridiplantae; phylum Streptophyta; class Pinopsida; order Cupressales; family Cupressaceae; genus Cupressus; species Cupressus sempervirens. The sequence continues at coordinate 277,228,127 of CM053788.1, read as the reverse complement.
ACTCAAGGAAGCTCATTGCATCCCTTATAATCAAACTCATGTAGCATCACTCAAGGAAGCTAGTAAGACTTCAATGCTATGAACTCTTCCTGAAGGGATGATTCCTATGGAATATATCAAAGAATCAGTTTATTATATGGCTCTACAACACCAGTTTTTACCTAAAGGATTCTCTAATGAATATTTTTCTAGACCACCTTAGCAATTACCTAACCAAGGTCCATGGTATGGAGGTTATCAACAACCTCAACCTTATCTACAATGGACCCAAAGTTTTCAACCTAGTACACAACCATGGCATCAAACATGGAGGCCGCAACCTTTGTATTGACCTCCACAATCATCATATCTACCTTCACAACCTTATATGAAACCCTATCTTCCACAATAGTTCTTTCCTCCACCACCATTAATAAGCCCCTATGAACAACCTCAATAATTTCTTCCTCCCATACCTCCATCTTCTATGAATCTTCCTTCGAATCCACCACAACTGCCTAAACCCACATCCATGCCAACTCAACCAAATCCAAATCCTAATAATAAACTTCCTCAACCACTCTATCATAGTGAGGTGACTAATTTTCCCACATATCCTGTTAACATGGTTGAGTTGGATGGTGTACAACTTAGATCTAGGAAAGCTCTTAAAGGACCTACTATCACAGAAGTCCCAAATGAACCTAAAGAGGAGTCTGAAAAAGAACCTCCCAGAGCTTAAAGAACTAACACATTCTGAGTTTGACATTTTAAATGAATTACACAATGTTAACATCAAAATTCCTCTTTTGTAGGCTCTTAAGGATGTGCTAGTATACAATAAGATGGTATGGGAATTATGTACCCAATGATAGAAAAAGAAAGATCCAAAAATTGTCCAAGTTATTGGACAACTCACATAATTAATGTTGGGAAATATCAACATCCCAAAATATGCAAATCCTGGTAGTCCTATCATCTAGGTAAGTATCAGTACAATTGTTATTCCTAATACACTTGTGGATTTAGGTGCTACTATAAATGTAATGACAAATGAAACAAAAAAAAATTATCCTTAGAGGGACTTAGACCTACTCCTACAGTGCTTCAAATGGCTGATCACTCCTTAGTCAGACCAGAAGGGGTTATAGAAGATGTCATTATTTCCATTGATATTTGGGATTATCCAACTGATTTTATGATTCTTAATCCCAAAGTTAAGTTGGGGGGATATCCTTTCATTCTTGGAAAAACTTCGTTAGCAACAACTAATGCCCACATTAATTGTTGGTCAGGTAACATGATTATTTCTAATGGTGAGCAAATGAAAGAGTTGACCTTATATCCTCCTACTCAACCATTATTGGATACCAAGGACTCAACATGGGTTGGAACTGATTCAGATGATTATATTCTAGTCATTACCATTGGGCAAGTATAGTATTTTGAAGACCCAACTGATGAAGCCATCTTAGTAAACTTTCTTCAAAATAGGTATGAGTCTAATGATATCCTAGAAACTATGGTCTTCCCCTCTCATGCGACTACTGACTATCCTTTTGGGAATTTTCCTTTAGTTAGAAATCCTTGATCTATTCAACATTTCCTCACGTTACATTAGCTTTTTCCACATCAATGTTTGTATAGCCCATTATTGTCCTTAGAAAAACCAAAAACATCATTAGAACCTATGGAAATCCTACCTAGGTGTACCCTCAATATCAATCCACAATTAAAACCAGCTCAGGTTAAAGATCTCATCAGTATGCTTAAGGAACATAAAGATTCATTCACATGGGAGTATCAAGACATGCGAGGTATTCATCCTAACACTTGTACCCATCACATTTACATTGAAGAAGGAAGTCACCCAGTTTGACAACCACAATGCAGACTCAATCTTGCCTTGTGTGATATTGTCAAAGAACTTAAAAAACTCCTGAATGTTAGTTTCATTTATTCAATTTTGGATAGCAAGTGGGTATCTCCTTTGGCTTTCATTCCAAAGAAAAATGGTAAGTGGTGTATTTATGTTGATTATCGAGCTTTAAATAAGACTACTAAAAAGGATCATTTTCCATTACCCTTTATTGATTAAATCTTGGATACTCTTACAGGGAAGTACTTTTTCTCCTTATTGGATGGATTTAGCAGGTACAATCAGATTTGCATTGCCCTAGAAGATTAGGAAAAAACTAACTTTACTTGTCCATGGGGAACCTTTGCATACAATGTTCTTCCTTTTGGGTTATGTAATGCCCCTGTGACATTCCAATGCACTGTATTAAGAATCTTTGCTAATCTAGTTAATGATTGTGTAGAAGTTTATAGGGATGATTTTACAATTCATGGAAATACCTTTGAAAAAGCTAAGAATAACTTAGAGAAAGTGCTTAAGCGATGTATCGACACTAATTTTTCTCTAGGCCATGATAAATGTCATATGTTGATGATAGAGGGAATTATTTTAGGTCATTTAATCTCATCAAGAGGTATACAAGTTGATCCCAAAAAGATCCAAATAATTTGAGACCTCATTCCAAAGAAAAATGGTAAGTGGCATATTTGTGTTGAATATTTAGCTTTAAATAAGGCTACTAAAAAGGATCATTTTCCATTACCCTTTATTGATTAAGCCTTGGATACTCTTGTAGGGATGCACTTTTTCTCCTTCTTGGATGGATTTAGTAGGTACAATTAGATCCGCATTGCCCTAGAAGATTAGGAAAAAACTACCTTTACTTGTCCATGGGGAACCTTTGTATACAATGTTCTTCCTTTTGGGTTATGTAATGCCCTTGCAACATTCCAACGCCCTGTATTAAGAATCTTTGCTAATCTAGTTAATGATTGTGTAGAAGTTTATATGGATGATTTTACTTTTCATGGAAATACCTTTGATGAAGCTAAGAATAACTTAGAGAAAGTGCTTAAGCAATGTATCAACACTAATTTGTCTCTAAGCCATGAGAAATGTCATATGTTGATGACATAGGGAATTGTTTTAGGTCATTTAATCTCATCAAAAGTGATGAGTCTAAAAAATGCCTTTATTTTGTTATGTTTAAGATACTTTGTGATACTCTGTTTATCCTTGTTTTAACACTTATAAGCCTATGTTTGATAAACCTTTGATGATTTATGGGGTAGAAAAACTATGTCATCTTTTGCCTAAATTATATCTAATATGTGTACACTAGAAAATGTGCACTTCTCTAAATCATTCTATCCGAAGTTCTCCATAGATTGGAAAGCTCGAATGCCGACTTAGAGCTCCCTAGTCATGGAGTGCAAGGGGCATACAAATGAGTATATAGGAGCTCTCAACTAAGCCTTAGAAATAAAGCCCTTGCTAGTAAACCACAAAATGGGAGATTCTTTAGACAAGAGCAAGAGTGCTAGTGTCAAAGAACTCTTAGATCATGCAATGAAAAAATGAAACTAAATTAGGATGAGATGCACAATGCAAGCTATGCTAACAATGAGATGGTAATGTTACAAATCCAACTATTAATCTATGTGATCTAATTATTTGCAAAGGAATCAAAGTTAAACTAAAATGCAACTATGCTAAGAATGCCATATGATCTTATGCTAATGTGATGGAATGAGAGAATGAGACAAGAAATGAGAAGTTCTCCACAAAGCTCCAAAGAAACTTGTTAGAAAACTTGTAGCATAACAATATTCAAATGAGGATTGGATTAAGGGGGAAAGCTCTCTCCCTTTTAAAGATGTATGGACGATAGAGATCAAGATGAAGATGGTGGATGATCAACGGTGGAATTCAAAAATAGGTGTGATCCATGTGCACACACAAGTTAACAAATAGAATATAAGTTGACTTGTCATATAAGAAAAAAGTCACAAAGCCTTTTCTTTTAATTGCAAAATATAAAAAGGACTTTATGTGTGCACTTTAAGTGGGTTAGAAGAATGGGGTGTTTTATTTAATTAAAAGGGGACATGTTCTTTTAATCAAATAATGAACTTAGGATAGCATAGTCAAACTATAGGTTATAATCAAATAAATTGATTATTAGCAATTTGGTCTAGGTAAATGATTAAATTAATTTAGCCAAAATGTTGAAAAGGGGGCTAATAGTCTAGATGACCTTTTTTAGGTGATTACATTTGCCCCTCTTTGACTAATGTGTGATTGATCTGGGAACACATTATGTCAAAGAAAATAGAAAGCCAAGTAGGCAGTGATAGATATAGATATCTGATTTCAAAGAATGAAATGTAGAAATAGATAGCAAGTCCTGAATGCATAGCCTGATAGCAGTAGTACTGAACACTAGGAAGAGATGATGTCAGAATTCAAGAAGAATACTAACACTTAGAAAAGCGGATAGAGTGAGAGCAAGTGAAAAGATCAAACAAATGCTCCTAAGAAATAGATAGTTGTAGCAATCAATGATAGAGTATTTTTGCCCCCTCGGGATCGAAATTGAAATGAGGTAAGGGGATGCAAAAACTGGCTAGACATGAGAAAATTAGAATATAAAAATGTCCAAGATGACAGATAGATGATTAGAACCCAAGAATTACTATAAAAAAAACTGTTAAAATGCCCCAGTTTGACTAGAGTTGATCTTGAAGGATATATCATAAAAATTAGGTCAAAATGAGTAGAAAGGTGATTTTAGACATGAAACAGTGAATTGAAGTAGATATGAAGTATGGAAATGATGAAGACATAAAGAAATGAATATTCCCCAGTGATGATTCAAAGATTAGACCTCAAAAGGTCAGCTAACTGCTCAAAAGAAAGTAGAATTTTAAAAGATAATTTTGACCATCAAGATGAATTCGAATTTTGATTTTGATCTCGAAAATGAATCTAGGATGTTGAAATTATTTAAGAGGTCAAAACTTTATATAATGTGATGATAAGATAGAAAAGAGATGAAGTGAAAGATTAAGAAGGTGAAAAGACATGAACAAGAAGAAAGTAAAGAAATATATGAAAGGAGTTAGCTGATATGTCCAAAAAAAGATGAAGAGAGAGCTCTCCCCATATGCAAGAATATAGGATTAAGCTAGAAAAATGAACCTAAAATGCAAGCTAATATGAAAAGTGGTTTACCAGCAAGAAGCGCATAACATTTAGACTCTTAATTTCATCATTGAGCATTTATCAGGGACATCATGAGATCATACAACCATCACTAGTATAACTATGAGGATATGAATATGATCGATATTAGATAGGTATGTGGAAATCCAATCTAAGCATCAAAGACATGTAAGTCAAGATAACTACACGATTAGATTCCCTAAGTTTAATTTAGCAAGATTACACCTGTATCAAGGCATAAGCGCCAGGATAAACCCTAAGTGTGGTCTTGCAAAATAGTCAAGGATGATACATTTGTAAGTCAACGTGTTGAATAGGACCAGCATAAATGCTTACAACACTATAGACAAACAAAGTATACCCACAAGAAAAAATCAAGAAGACATGCCCCATGCCCCCAGTCTTCTAGTCAATGACATCCTCAAAAGACTATTAGGAAGGGAACACATGGCAAAGAAATCATCATAGACAGCACACAAAGTAGATAAATGTTAGCATAGCTTAGTCGTTTAAGTGTTAAAGTGTGTGTGTGTAAGTCACTTGGCCATTTCTTCCAAACTTGATTCTGATAGTGAGAAATATCGCGACATTTGAGACCATAGGTAAACTATCTGAAACGTGTTGAAAAACACTTGATGTCAAGTTGGGGGAAGTGTTGAGAAACACTATTTTGTGATTTGTCCAAGAAACCCTGATGCACAAGAATACCTCAATAGGCTAAGTAGTTGTGCCCCCAAGACAAGGACAAGAAACAATTCCAAGCTAGGAAATGTGTAGCAAAGTGGGCGATTGAGACTGATAGACATAGGTGCAAGGGTTTCAAGTAGCGCTTGTTTCTAGGTTTTCATCACTTGGCAGATTTTTTCAGGACTTTTTTTTCATTTTTTTTTTGGTGATACATCAAAGCACCTATTGCTAGGTTTTCACTAAGATGATCATTTTTTCAGGACATTTTCTGATTTTTAGGATTTTTCCAGCATCATATATGATTTTTTGGATTTTTTTTTTAGAAGGTTTTAGATATCACTAGTTCTCAAGCAAGATCACATTATTTTCTCCCAATGTCTAGCAAGGTATAGGATATGATGGAGCAATGAGCCAGTGGATAAACAAAGATGGATGAAAAAAGAGTATGAAGCAAGTGAAAGTGATCCTCAAGGATTGACTCCTCAAGAGTACCCAAGCTAGGGAAAGAGGTGAAATAGTCATATGAAGCATATTTTGGATAAGCAATGGAAGTAATGAGAAAGATATCATATAGGATAAGCAATGACGCCAACAAGTGAGATAGCATGAAGTGTGTAGTCCAAAAGAGTAGCCATGTCAAGAGACCTATGAGAACCATGTTTCATTTATTATGATCAAGACCAAGGGGTCAACTAGATAGTATAGCAATTGGATAGAGCAATAAGAATAAATCTCAAGATAGAGGCTATGAGTGAATGGGAGAGCACAATAGAAAAGCTTGTGGATAAGATAGCCAATATGCAAAGATAGCTCAACATTGTCAAGATCAAAGAGATAAGAGGGGATAGATGGATGATGGAAGAATTATGCATGATGCTTGTTTTCCAGGTTTTCATCATGGTACTTATCCAAGGTGCCATAAGAAGTAGTTTTCACCATAGGATAAATTTATTTCTCTTTACTTTTGCTACCAAGGTGCCACAAGAAGTGGTTTCCACCAAGGCACATTTTCATCTTTTTCATTTTTTCATTTTTTTTTTTTTTTGAATTTTTAGAAAGAGCTCAAGCTTTTTGAATGTAGATAGTGCTCCTATAGAAAAGATAAGTCATGATAAGCCAAGGCCATAGAAAGGTATGCTCAAAGATGTTGATAGGGTGATGAAAGAGAAATAGTAGTAGGAAGAGTATATGGAGGATAATAGTTCATGTATAGAAAGTAAGTGTAAGCTTTAGAGGATTTCATGAGGGTAATTGAAATATTGGACAAGATCAACATTGACACACACCTTGAAGGGTATTGGAATGATGGAGGAATCATGGATGAAGTAGCTTGAGGTTTAGATGTATAAGGTGGTAGAAGAGATTTGGAAAAAAGTGGAGTGGAAGGCTTTGGAATAATTTTAGGAAGATTTTTGGAAGAAGATGGAATGGAAGCCTTTGGAAGCTTGAATGTCAACTTTGAGGTATTTTCAATATTCAAGTCTTTTAAAAGAGACTTGGGAATCCATATAGCTTTAGATTTTCCTTTGGATACTTAAAAACACATTTCTTCAATAATGGGTTTAGGTACCCATATTTTCTTTGATTTAGCTTTTTTAATAGTGGACCTTTGTGGTCTCTTTTGTGCATTTTCCTTCTTAGCATTCACATGTCGATTAGATGGGACATAGTGATCTTCATTTTTCAATGGATTCTTATGTTTATTCTCACTTCCAAAGGACTTGGGATTTGTGGATGAATAAGGATGATATGACTGGTTTAGATGTATAGATGGGTGAAAAGTCATCAAGGATGAGTGTCTTTGTTGATCTTGAGGTATTATAGGAGATCTAGGGAATGAGCTAGGAGTGAATGTAGGAGATGGAGGAACATAAGGCCCCAATATGGATGGAAGATTTGAATGCTTTAGCTTAGATGGATAAGGACCAAGGATAGATTTAGAAGATGCAAAGGGATAGTGGGAAGGGATATCAACATCTTTAGAATGAGCAACATGGTCGAAGCCATCAATAGACTCATAAGTACCTTTGATAGGAACAACATTTTTAATAGAAGCACTTGAAGCTTGAGCATAATTTTGAAGTGGATGTGGAGAAGTAGAACATGAGGGGATGCTTTGATCTTGACAAGTAGCTTTGGATAGCATATGAAGAGAACTTTTCTCATAATTTTCAGTAAGCTCAAGGGAGATAATGGAAGTGGTATCTTCATCATACTTGGGGGGTGGACAAGATATAGGATATGGAGGGGGAAAATATTGAAAGAGATGAAAGGGTGCTTGATCTTGATCTTTCTTGAAATTTATAGCTTTTTCTTTTTGAGAGTCCTCTTGACATGGAGCCACTTCCAAGGACAAGGGAGAATGAAGAGTGTTGGAGGAAGTGGAAGATGTAATAGAGCTGCTACTAGACATAGGTTCATTAATGTAATCTTGCTCAAGAGAAGTATCCTCATCACATGAGTCATTAGAGGTATCAATAATTCCATTATCAATAAGATCTTGGATTTTATGTTTTAGATCAATGCAATTTGAAGTACTATGCTCATTATGTTGATGATAAGCACAATAGATATCCAAGAATGGGTTTCCATATGAGCTAGACTTAGATAACATGATGATCTTATTGCCAAGAAGTTTTTGCAAAGTGTCATCATAAGAATCTTCCAAGGGAGCAAAAGTTCTATTAGAAGTATGTCTAGAGTCCTTTTCTTGTTTCTCAAGTGAATGGTATGTGTAGACACCTAAATTTGATTACACTGCTTTGGTAATCTAATTTAGCCATCTCTAAAGGCATCATTAATTAAATTCTTATTTAATTAATCCTTTGCCATCCCTAGTTGATTAATTTAATTAATCATCTATAGTCCTAATTGATAAATCAAATAATCTATTATTTATCAATTAAATCCTTTTCTCCTATCTAAATTCCAAAAATCCCCATTTATTAAATAAATCTATTTGATAAATGAAATCCTCAAATTCAAAAACCCCTAACCTATCTCTAATCCTCCATTTAGCCTAATCCACCCCATCCACCCATACTAACCAAGCTTAGCCACTAACTCACCCACCCTCATTAATGCCATCCACTTGCACATCTCTAACATCCCTAATCTAATCCTAAACCCAAGCCTAATCCATCCTCTAATGTTGTCACATTCCTTAAACAAGTTTAAGACTTTCCTAATCCAAACCAAAGTCTCCCCTCAAAAAAAACCCAACCACTAAGTCATGAGTGCTCTTACAAAACATAAAAGACTCTTACAAGCCCACTCATGACTCTTACACCCATCTCTCACACTCTTCCCTCTTCCACACTCATTCCTCTTACATCCCTCTTACATACTCAACCCCACTCATCATGCCTTTAACCAACCCTTTACCCTACCCTCTCACACTCATCCTCCTTGTGACAAGTGTCACCTTCCCATTAGTGCTAAACAAGCACAATCCATGTGCTCTCCTTTGAGTGCATCCTAGCCATCCTTAAGCCTTCATCCATCCTTGCATCTAAGCCCTCCATCCCTCTACCCCTTAGCCTATAAATTGAATCCCATCCCAAGCCATTTCATCAAAAATCTTTGAGCTAAAGTTACCATGCCCTTTTGAGAGCCAAAAGCCATACCCATACCCTTATAATGCCAAATTGAGAGCTCACAAAGCTACCAATTTTCCATTACCCATCTCCATTGAAGCAGCTTTTGAGCATCTTGAGCATACATCCACAGCAAAAGGACACATCTACAGAATCAAGAAAGCATGGAGTTTTTTCTCTTGTGAGGTTTGCACTTATTGTTTGCTTTCTTTTTTTAAGCATATATGTGAATTTAGTTTTTGGTTTGTGAATGTTTACTTTATTTATTAATGTTCTTTGCATACTAATTCTTGTTCTACAGTATGAATCCATGTCTTCATCATTATCTTCGTCAAAGATAGGTCCATCATAAAATTTTGGCATAGGCTTAAAGGAGGTATCACTTGATTGTTCTCTAAAGAGGTCTTTAGATCTAGAAGAAGAAGACATTTGATTTCTTAAAGTAGAGCATGTAGACCTAGAAGAAGAGGATGACCTCAAAGAAGGTGACTCACATGCATGTAAATACCTTAAGGAAGATTCATGTAATGATGCAATCTTGTCCTCTAACCTTTTCTCAAGTTTAGACTTCATTTCTATCATGCGCTTAGATAGATGAAGGTAAGAAAGATCATTTGTCTCTTCTAGTGGTAGATGCAAAGCCAAGCATAAAAGAGCCTAGAAGATAACTTGATGTTGAAACTATAGGAGGTAGAGTGTTTACTTGCCAAGATAGTAGAGAGAGATTAAAGTGACTTTTCAAACAATATGTCCAAGAAACTTACAACATGAATGACTCAAGTCAATAGCTAGGCAAGATGCCCAAATAGCCAAATAGATAGAGCAAGCAAGGTGACAAGTGAACAACTCTCCAACCTAAGAGTGTAGTCAAGAAATCAAGGCAACCATTTCAGCAAAAAGATAACTAGCAAGTGGACATAGACCATGAAGATAGAAAGACCAAGAGAACTAAGACCAAAGAGACACTTTAAGCATGTTCAAAAACTAGAGACATAGCAAATAAAAATCAAATGATGAGACTCCCCTTAGCAAGCAACACAAGAAAATGTTTGCACTTGACATTTTGACTTAGTTGACAAAGTTTGACAATAATTGATAGCATAGAAAATTTGATGTTCAAAAGAAATTTTTTTCAAGGCAAGATAGTGACACATGGAGTAGTCTTCAAACAATCAAGCAAGGGAAAAAACAACCCTGCATGATACAAGCATATGTGAGGTCTTAAAAGAAATCCCTAGAACTATTGTCATGTGTATGTTCAAAAGATTTTCACAGGTCTAGCACATTCAAGAACACATCAAGCAATATCTACCTAAAAGACATGGTTCATTACTCAACAACTTGGCCCATGCTTGATGCTCCTTGGCCTCATACCAAGTGGTTGTCCACAAGAGATATTGGCTTTGTCATGGAAATGCCATAAGCATAACCAAGGGAACACATATGGTGAGTGTAAATCTTGGGGTGATCCGGGTAGTCCACTAGGATCAATCCTTGCACCAAGAAGTTGAGCAGCTAAAAAGGGTAGTTACTAACTTAGGGTGTTTAGATAGGACTTCCGTTCATAGTGTTCCTCTTGCTCCCAATTATGGGACACCTCACCTTGCGATGAGTATCCGATCTCACGATCACAAGAGTACCTTAAGCATTCTTGCCTAGTGATCTCCCTATGGTCAAAATCCCATAAGCGATCACACTAGGTGAAGATAAACACTATGTATATCAAAGTTTTGTGTCCTTGATAGCCTTGAGTTTATAGTGGTTTGGAAGAGCTAGGTAATCTGCTTGTCCCCACTTGGGTTGTTCCTCTCAGGTTGTCTGAGAGTAGGTCCTCTAAAGGATTCTAACTACACAAAGTGGATCAAATTTTGGAAGTCAAGATTTCTGGTTCACCACAAGGGTGAAGAGCATACTCTCCTATTCCAATCATTTTCTCCCAAACATGCCAAGAAGATTCAGTTACCCCTTGCTTTTGAAACCAAATGGTAAGTCAAGATTTCTGATTCACCACAAGGGTGAAGAACATACTTTTCTATTACCAAAAGAATCCAATCACAAGTTTTATGTGCCTATGAAAAATGAACAATTAGTCAATGCCACACATGAAAACAAAAAAGCAAAAAATTTTGGGTTTTTATGCTTTGGGCAACCCTGCAAACAATGTTAGTAGCCCTTGCGCATTTAAAGCTTTGACATGCATTCTTTTTATGCAATGTTTCAATTTTTTTTTCATAAGGATGGCAACCTGTAATCACAACTTGTTAGAACCAAAAGTTAGTATGAAATAACATAAAAATCTGCAATAAAAAGTGGTGAGTTGCCTCAAACATCCAATTTATCTTCCAACCAAGTGCATGCAAAGAAAGTGCAAGTTAATCACAAATGCTCTCATTTTTACTCTTTGATTTTGACCTAGTCAACAAGATTGGACTTGTTTACTATGATTTTGTATCTAAAAATGAAAATTAAAAGAAGAGACCCCTATTAAAAATCAGAGAGCTTTCCAAATATGCAAGAAATTTTAAAAAATATCTTCATTTGCGCTCTAGAGATCAATTTTGTCAAAACAAGCCAAATTTATCAAATTGAGTTTTTGATCTTTAATACGACCTCAAAATTAAAAACACAAAGAAAGAACCCCTATTAGAATTGAAAACCCTTTCTGAAAATATAAGTTTTTAAAAAAAAATCGCTGATTTATGATCAAAAATGTCTTTTTATGAAAAAAAAAGAAAAACTCATAACTCTCAAAAATCACTTCAAAATGCTCTACAAATCGGACTGAGACATTTTGAGCATATAGCCAACTTGCAAAAAACATTTTAGAACCAAAATCCAAGTGGTTTAAAAGATATGATCAAATCTTTAAACCAACTAAGTTTTTGTCCTTCAAACCAATTTACTTATGGGTTGGCCTTAAAACCAAAGTGATAATTCTAAAAAAATATTTAATTAGATCCAATATGCTGCTGTAAAAAACCAGAGATGAAAAATAAAAGCAAATGGAGTTAGAAACTTGATTCAAGCCCCACGGTGGGTGCCAAAAATGTACACTAGAAAAGGTGCACTTCTCTAAATCATTCTATCCAAAGTTCTCCACAGATTGGAAAGCTCGAATGCCGACTTAGAGCTCCCTAGTCATGGAGTGCAAGGGGCATACAAATGAGTATATAGGAGCTCTCAGCTGAGCCTTAGAAATACAGCCCTTGCTAGTAAACCACAAAATGGGAGATTCTTTAGACAAGAGCAAGAGTGCTAGTGTCAAAGAACTCTTAGATCATGCAATGCAAAAATGAAACTAAATTAGGATGAGATGCACAATGCAAGCTATGCTAACAATGAGATGGAAATTTTACAAATCCAACTATTAATCTATGTGATCTAATTATTTGCAAAGAAATCAAAGTTAAACTAAAATGCAACTATGCTAAGAATGCCATATGATCTTATGCTAATGTGATGGAATGAGAGAATGAGACAAGAAATGAGAAGTTCTCCACAAAGCTCCAAAGAAACCTATTAGAAAACCTGTAGCATAACAATATTCAAATGAGGATTGGATTGAGGGGAAAAGCTCTCTCCCTTTTAAAGATGTATGGATGGTAGAGATCAAGATGAAGATGGTGGATGATCAACGGTGGAATTCAAAAATAGGTGTGATCCATGTGCACACACAAGTTAACCAATAGAATATAAGTTGACTTGTCATATAAGACAAAAGTCACAAAGCCTTTTCTTTTAATTGCAAAATATAAAAAGGACTTTATGTGTGCACTTTAAGTGGGTTAGAAGAATGGGGTGTTTTATTTAATTAAAAGGGGACATGTTCTTTTAATCAAATAATGAACTTAGGATAGCATAGTCAAACTATAGGTTATAATCAAATAAATTGATTATTAGCAATTTGGTCTAGGTAAATGATTAAATTAATTTAGCCAAAATGTTGAAAAGGGGGCTAATAGTCTAGATGACCATTTTAGGTGATTACAATATGCAGTATTTCATATAAATATCCAAATGTGCATTCTTATGCTTGAATTTAGTTTGATGGATGTTTATTTGCAAATATGTCGTATATCATAACTAACTTGATAATAAGAATTAAAGGATGAGCGGAAGAATCCAGAAGTTGGTTGTCGACAACATTCAAGGAGAAACGAGCATCAAGGAACAACCACGAAAAGGAAGTTATAACCACTCTAGGAAACATGGCAACGAATAAGGAGGAGCTTTTATGAGCCATTACCTTCTCTACATTTACATTGTAACAAGCGGATGCTGAGACTTCATTGCTTCATCCTCAATTCCGTTATCCTTCCTTTCCACTTTCAGTTGTTCTCCTATATTCTCTCTTGTAGAATTAACTTAGGATAGTTACTTTTTTGTTATGTAATAAAGAGTAGATTCTCTATATATGTTGGGATCGACTCTTGTGTGTGAAGTTTTTTAGTTTTTGGTTTTTGATAAGTTTTATTGAGTAAGAGAGAACACTGATTTACAGTTTGTTGCAGTTGTGTTTTACAATTCTAAATCATGTAATGACTGATTAATGAAAAGAATTAGTTCTCTTTAGCTTCTATCCTGTGTTGGTAGATTGGAGAAGCCAACCAAGGGGGCCCACTTGGAAGGTGGATTAGATTAGGATATAATAGATTCATTTTACTAGCATTAGTAGTATTTTAAGTAAGACGTAGCTAGTTAATTCCTTCCTATAGAATCACACTTCATGAATGTTTCCTACAACATCTACGAGAATAGTCTAGTGGATGAGTCAAGATGGAATCTCTGTTATCTTGTCATTGTGTTTTCAACATTCATAGATTCAGTAGTTTCCTTTCCACAGTAGTAGTGTAGTTTCCTTCCTTTGCATTTTTACTTTCCTGTAGCACAAGCATAATGACTCATCAAGGTACCTAGTGCACATACTGTGCTGACCATTTCAAGTATACATCCTTGGGTTGACAATCTAAATGCACCTCATGGTAGGGGAAAAGTAGTCCTTAGCTTGAATAGATTATTCCTAAGCTAGGCCTAGCGCATGACTATGGAACACCTATTGTGAGGCAGTTGATTTTTGGCACCGTTCCAGGGGATGGTGTCAAGCTAGGAGCATTTTTGAGTCATAGTTTTTAGATTAAGTTCTTTTACCAATGTGAAAATTTTAGTTGCATGCATCGAAGAGGAAGATGACAAGATGAATACGATATATTTCTTCCACAAGGATCTGTTAATTTGAATGAAGAATTTGAAGAAGAAGTTGTGTTTCCCTTTGAAGATGCAAGTCCTATTTTCCCCATAGTATCATCATCAAGAGCTGAATCCCTAGATATATCTGGTCTCCAACCTTTCACTGAAATAGTGACCAGTCTTCTTGATAACACTACCTTGAATCCACCAGTTGTTAATCATCTAGTGCCTAATATTCCTTTTTAGCAGCAACCTCATAATCCAGTCCCACCAGTCATGGCACAACCCACTTTTCCATTTCCACTTCCAAGTCTCATAACCAATGCCAATCTCAAGAATATACCTCGCACTACTCTTTTGAAGTTCTATGGCCTTGCAACTGAAGACCCTGATACCTTCTTGTTTGAGTTTGACATCCTTTGTCATAGTTTTGACTATAACACTGATGCCCATAAGCTTAAATTATTTCCATCCACATTGAAAGAATCAGCTTTACGATGGTTCATGGGCTTAGGAGCCAATGCAGCTACAAATTGGGATGAAATGCAAGCCTTGTTTCTGGAAAAATATAAAGAATATTGCAAAGCATCTGGCACAAGAGGAATGATATCTTTAGGATATCACAGAAGGAGGAAGAGACATTAGAAGACTATGTTTCTCAATTTTTATATACACTACAAAAGAATCCTTAGCACACATTGTCTGAAGATTCCCAAAAACTAGTCTTTCTAAGAGGAGTGAATGAAGACTGTTTGGAAGTATTGGACCTGATGGCCGATGGAGATGTATATCAAGCTCAATGGGATGACCTCAAAAAGATATGTCAAAACTACTCAAGGTCAACCATGAAGAAAGGTCAAGGACCCTGTTCTACAATTACAAAAGGAATTAGTCAAGGCATTTCAAAACTTGAAATATCCAATTTGTTGTTAGATTTCAAATAAGACATCATTAATGATGTCACTACACAGTTGGATACAATGACTAAAAAGAAGAAGCAAGTAGAGGCTGAGTTACAACTAGCTGAGTACTGTCCTCATTGCCAAAAGCAAAAGAAGGATTGCCACTGTAAATTGGTTGCAAGCATGGAGAACTAGAATCTTCCAACTGGATATGTAAAGATAGATGGGGATGATGAGCAAGTATTCTTTGTTGCTCAACTCCGACCATGGGCTCAACGTCAAGGTATGCCTCAAGACCCCTTGTATAATTCAAATTCATATGGTAATCAATGGCAAAACTACAATACCCAAGGTCCTCCACAAAACCAACCCAATTGGAATAATGCTGGGCAAAATAACCCACAACAGTCTCAGTGGTCTCAAAATTTCCAACAACCTTGGCCTAACCAGCAGAATAACCAATGGCCCCAGAACTAGCAAAACCAATGGCAACCACCCCAAGGGAATTGGCAATCTTCAAACCAATGGAAGGGATCTCAACAATGGCCTAACCAAAATACTGGTGCTCCACAATTACCCCCTCCAACTCAACAACCTGCTTTAATGCCACCACCTACAAATAGTGGACCTCAAAAAAAAACACAACTACCTACACAGCCTTAGCCAAATCCAAATAGCCAACCGTAGTAGCCCATGTATAGTGCTGATACCTAGCAGTACCCTACTTATGCCCTAGATATCGCAGATATACATTTGAGATCTGGAATGACCTTACCAGCACCGAAGCCACCTCTTATAACTGAAGTATCAGACTATCCTGCAACATCAGAACCTTTGGTTGATGAACCTGTTGACCCAACTCATGTTACCATACAATTACCAGTTCAACTAGCAGTAGAGCCTACTTTTCTAGACCAACTAATACAAAAGGAACTTGAACAAAGCAAGGAACAACCCTTTGACATTGTTAATCAGTTGAAGAATATGCATGTCCAAATACCTTTGTTTCAAGCTATTAAGGACATTCCTGCTTATGAAAAAGCTATAAGGGAAGCTTGTCTAAAGAAACCTGGAAGGAAGAAAAAGGATCCTACCACAGTTCATGTTGTTGGACACTTAGCTGATATCATGTTAGGAAGAGTGCTTTCACCAAAATATTCTGACCCAGGGAGTTTAGTAGTAAGTGTTAGCATAAATGGTCAATTTGTTAAAAATTCCTTAATAGATTTGGGAGCTGCTATAAATGTGATGACTAAAGAAACCATGAAGAAGTTACAAATAGAAGGATTAAGGCTGACACCAACTATTTTGTAGCTTGTAGATAGTTCCACTATCATTCTTGATGGAATGATAGAAAATATTGTTGTGACCTTAGATTCCCTAGAATATCCTGTGGACTTCATGATTTTGTCCCCTAAAGTAAACCTATCTGGCTATCCTGTCATTCTAGATAGACCATGGTTGGCCATAACTGATGCAAACATAAATTGCAGATCAGGGAATATGACCATATCAAATGGCCAAGCAACCAAGCAATTTGATTGATATCCTCCTGCACAACCATTACCAGATTTGAGTACATCTTTTTGGCCAAATTTAGGAGATGAAGAAGAAGAGATAAATTCCATAGTACAACTTATGATGTTACATAGGCAATCTTTTCTAAATTTGTAAGAAGAAGATTCAGTAATCCAGATCATCCTTACCAACACTTGTGTGGTAGGAAAAGATGTGTCTGAAAGCTCTGTATTAGAATTGATTACATATGAGGAGTGTGATACAAGTTGTACTTTATTTAAGGAACCTGGAAATCTTTGTTCACTACTTCCCTATGAATTAGAAGGAAGCCCAATCTCTGAAATTGCTATGGTAGAATCCACTATTCCTATTGAACTGAGTAAAGGCCATAAACTACATGTTAACCCCAAATTGACATCTGTATAGATGGAACAATTAAAAGAATCACTTTAGAAGCATGAGAAGACTTTTTCTTGGGATTATGGTGATATGAAAGGATTAAGACCTACACTCTGTACCCATAGGATATACATTAATGAAGGTTGTCTACCACTTCGTCAACCTCAGAGGAGAATAAATCCAAGCCTCAGAGAAATAGTCAAAATGGAATTGTAGAAACTACTTGATGCTGGCTTTATCTATCCTATATCTGATAGTAAATGGGTATCACTACTAGTTATAGTACCTAAGAAAGGAGGAAAATGGAGAATTTGTGTAGATTATAGGGAGTTGAATAAGGCTACTAAAAAGGATCATTTTCCTTTACCCTTCATAGATCAAGTTTTGGATACACTAGCTGGAAAGAAGTACTTCTCATTTTTAGATGGATACAATGGCTATAATCAAATCAGTATTGCTCCTAAAGACCAAGAAAAAACTACATTTACCTGTCCATGGGGTACTTTTGCATACTCTGTTTTACCATTTGGTCTTTGTAACGCTCCTGCAACATTTCAACGGGCTGTAATTAGTATTTTTGTTGATATATCACATGATTGTATGGAAATCTATATGGATGACTTTACAACATTTGGAGTTACTTTTGAAGAAGCAATGATAAATCTTGAAAAAGTTTTGGTAAGATGTCAAGAACATAATTTGGCACTAAATAGTGAAAAGTGTTTCATGCTCATGCAAGAGGGTGTGGTACTCGGTCATTTCATATCTACTATAGGTATACAAGTAGACCCAGATAAAATTGAGGTAATTCAAACATTACCCATACCCACTAAATTAAAAGATATCAGATCTTTTCTGGGACATGCTGGATATTACAGGCATTTTATAAAAGACTTCAATAAAATAGCCAGTCCCTTGTACAAGTTGCTCATCAAAGAAGCTGAATTCAATTGGACACCTGAGTGTGATAAAGATTTCTTGTAGCTTAAGCAACTTTTGACCACAGCCCCAATTTTACAAGGCCCAGATTGGAACCTACGTTTTCACATATATACAGATGCTTCCGATTATGCCATAGGTGCAGTTTTAGCATAGAAATACTCAAATCTTGAGAATGCCATTTATTATATCAGTAAGAGTCTTCATGGTCCAGAACTGAATTACATAGTGACTGAAAAAGAATTGTTAGTAGTACTCTATGCTATAAATAAATTTTGGCACTACATCACGGGTTATCCTATCTATGTTCATACTGATCATGCAATAATATAATATCTCATGAACAAACCTGCTATAACTGGTAGGTTAGCAAGATGGTTACTATTACTACAAGAATTTGACATAACCATAGTGGATAAGCCTGGAAAAATAAATGTTGTAGCTGATTATTTGTCAAGAATCAATCATCATGATACTGACACTACTTTGGTAGATGATGCATTTCCAGATGAACATTTGTTTCATATTGTTGTTAAAATTCCATGGTATGCAGATATTGCTAACTACATTGTAGCTAATAAGATACCAGCGCATTTTTCTTACAAGGAGAGAAAGCTACTCATATAGAAAAGCTTCCATTTCTCATGGATAGACAATTTTATATTCTATATTGGACCTGATCAAGTTATGTGTAGATGTGTAAGAGAAGATGAGACATATGATATTTTGCATGCATGTCATAATGAGCCCTATGGAGGACATTTTGCAGCCAAAAGAACAACTTTCAAAATCTTAGCCATTGGTTACTATTGGCCTACCCTTCATAAAGATGCAATCAATTATACAAGGAAGTGTGACCAATGCCAAAGAATGGGTCATCCAACCAAAACAGATGAAATGCCTCTGAATCCTCAAGTGGTGTTAACACCATTTGACAAATGGGGAATGGACTTCATCGATCCTATTGATCCTCCATCCAATGGGAAGTCTTATATTTTGGTTTGTACTGACTACCTAACCAAATGGGTTGAGGTTAAGGCTATGAAGCATGCCCGTGATGAAAAAGTTGCCAAATTCCTATATGAAGAGATTTTTACACGCTATGGAGTTCCTAAAGAATTGGTTACTGATCAAGGCACATAGTTTACTTCCAACCTGATTTTAGAATTGATGAAATAGTATAACATCAGGCATCACAGATCCAATCCTTATCATCCACAAGCCAATGGACAAGTAGAAGTTACCAACTGTGAGCTAGAAAATATTTTAACTAAAACAATCCATTTGCATAGTCGGGATTGGACCAGCCGGTTACAAGAAGCTATTTGGGCTTATAGAACAACTTGGAAAACCACTACCAGATTCACATCATTTGAGCTTTTGTATGGAAAAGTGGCAATGCCTCCAATTGAATTTGAACACAAGACTTTAAGAACAACCTTGACCTTAGATATTGATCTTCCTGTAGCACAAAGAGAACACCTCCTGCATCTTAATTTTTTGGATGAAATGCACAAGACTGCTTTAGAACACATTGAATTGGTGCAAAAATAGAGAAAACACTGGCATGATTCTCATATCCTCAAAAAATAGTTCAAAGCTAGTGACTGGGCATTATTGTATGATTCTCGCTTTAAGGATATGCCAGGGAAGCTGCAGACGCGGTGGTTAGGACCATATCAAATCATCCATGTCTTTGACAATGGAATAGTTCAACTAACCACAATTGATGATGTGCCTTTCAAAATGCTGAACAATGGTCATTGACTTAAACTTTACAAATAGCCTCAAACAAAAGCTGAATTCATGCAACAGTTCGAACAACCGGATCCAACAACAACTCAAGTATCTCTTCCTGCAGCAGAAGGTGAAAACCTTTTGCCTGCTCCTCTTCAACATTAATTCTAATTTGCATGTCCATAATAATAACTTTATATTTGCATAAAGTCCATTTTCTTTTCATGATATTTCTTTCCATTCATATCTTAATCTTCCATCCACCCACCCCACTCCATTTCTTAATCTTCCATCCACTCACTTTCTACATAATTAAGTTTTTGTGTTTTCAATCAAATCTGCACATGCTGATGGATGTTGTCATTTACATTATTTCCACCACCTTTTTTTTTGGAGCATGTGACAATCCACTTGGCAGGTATAAACATTTTCAAACTATTATTCATTTATAAGTTTGTAGATTTTGTTAATTATATATAATACTACATATTCTCTATAATTACGGCGTATTCCAGTCCCTCACCCATACTAGTCTGACAAGTGAGGACACTTGACATAAAATTAGTAGGGGGTAGGGGAGTGTCATACTATTTAATGATATGCCTGAATAACTGTGATGATTTTCTAAAATCTTGGCATTACCCTTTATTAATGAGAACTTTTTGCCATAAGTATGCCATGTCAAGTGTTGTACTCCCATTTTCTGAATGAATTTCTTTTAATTTTTTGTGCTAAGCCATGATGTGACTTATTTTTAAAATTTTGGCATTTGAACCATGTTTTTGGATGATTTCCACGCAAATTCATGATTTATTTTTACCTAAAGTTTAATTATGGCACATAACAATTGGTTATGGCAATTAATGTTCCCAAAAAGAAGTGGTGAACTGTCTGAGAAATAACGTAGAGTCTTGAAGTTTTTATTTAGAAAGGGAGAGAGAAATAGAGTAGTAGAATCAGTATCAAGAAATGGGAGGAGGTTTACAGAGAAAAGAGCTGGTTGAGCACATTTTTTTGCTCTCTGACATAGAAGCAGTAAGAAGATTCAATGCATGCAGATGGTTAGGTTATTGTTTGAATTTAACAACATATGATGAAGAAGCAGCTGTAGAATTCACCAGAACATTTGATGAAGGTGAAGTGTCTGTGTGGGGTTTGACAGTAATTGCAACAAAAGAATGAATTGCAGAAGTAACAGGGTTACTTTCTGTTGGAGAGCATTATCCGAGCTCGCATGACACTAGGTTAGCAAGGGCCCAGTTCACTACCCCACATGACCCTCCATTGGATGTTACAAAGCAGGGGTGCAAGAGATTGTCTTTACCACCTCCATACCCTGACCTAAAAATGCATGTCATCAGGTATTTTACTTGTGAAGGTAGATTTTCTCACTTACATGCACACCATTTTAAGTTGCTTAGTTGTATAAGGCACAATATTGCCATGAATCTTCTAAATTTTTTGTATAATATTCTTTGTATTAGTATGGAAGAGACTCAAAAAGGGAAAGATAATTTTGTCACTCACCATGCCTTGATTAAGTTGTTAATAGAAAGGTCTCTTAGGGATGTATCCCCTTTGACATGGGATGACTTTGTAAAATTTAAAACCCTACAACCCCAAGTTGACCCTAGTGAACAATAGTGTGAGGAAAATGTAGCTCCCAGTAGTAAGCTTGCAGAACAAAATATTGAGGGAGCTGAAACAGAAAATGCCCAAGGGATTGAACCAGAATTTGCTTCCACTCAAGAGAATGTGCCTCCACCTAAACAGGACATCCCTAAACCCACTACTAGTAAAGCTAAAAGGAAACGGAAGTCACCAGAAGAAATCGATGCTCAACAAAAACCTAGTCCTGCAATTAAGCAACAGAAGAAAACAAAGAAGGTTCCTACAAAAACTAATCTTGCAGTAGTGATACCAAAATAGAAAAGTAGGCAAAAGACAGTAGTACAAGAAGAGACTCCTTTGCGGAGAAGCCCTAGAATGAGAGGGTAGATTTTTAAAGATCCTATATTGTCTAAAGCACCTGCTTCAGGGTCTCCTATGCAGATAATTTTTGATCATTCTCCCCTTCACATTGAGATGACAAAAGCTTCTGGTAATCCTCTTGCAGCATGTGAGCAAGAAATTAATGAAACCCTAATGGATTTACCAGGTGTTTCAAGCCATGAGAATGAAGTAGTTCCTGAATGTCATGATTCAAATACTCCCATATAAGTAAACATGGATCAATAGATTGGCAGAACATCTATGGCAGGAACAAAAAAAGAAAAAGGATTATGAAGAGGATAATAGTGTCGTCACCTTGCAAAAACTCCTTTTCCAATTATATGGACAGCATTTATTTGCTGAAGCACTATGGAAAGAGGAGAAGAAAAGAATGAGCAAGATCATAACATCACAAAATGAGGAGATTGAAGAATTGAAAGAACAGCTAGAAAGATAGAAACAATGCATGGAACATGCACTTAAATTAGCTGATCAAGCTCTTGCTTGTAGACCACCTCCTCGAGTATATGCTTTTTGTTTGGAAGAATAATATCTTTTGTTTTAGTTGATGTTAACCCTCAAAAATTTAAATGCAAAATTCAAAACCACACAAGAGTTTTATGGGATGTATCAAACCTTACCACCATGGCAACAAAATCTATTGTGTGAGTTGTATATTCATAATTTTGTCATTCCTATAGAAACTAAGTGGAATCCTTTGCTCTACATAGGAGATGTGCATTTGAAAGCTTTAATGCCATGGATGTCTAATGAGGCAAATTATTACAGACAACTGGTTAATTACAGAGATGAGGAGAGAACAAAACCTTTACCCTTGAGGGCAGAAAGTAAACAACCAGAAGAAATGCTTTGAGACTGGTTTACATTAACCTATGGGAAGAGTAATCTAGAAGTTAGAAAGAAGGTATTTGCTTCTAAAGCCAAAGTGTATGCCGAAAATGAAAAATTGCCCTACTTTGCATTCCAGAGAGCTATGACTGGAGTAAGAGGTAGATGGGCACGGTTACCTAATTCTCTCAAGAAATTAGAGCTGCACAATCCTATTAATTTGGAAGTAGCATTATATAGAGTTCCAAAATATTTAGAACTAGAAAAGCAACTAAGGCCAGCGCTATGGTGTCCTTTAACCATGCAACCTCCAATGCTTTTATGGACCCTGTATGATATTGATGTTGACAAACCTGATAAGTTGCAGGAAGACCACAGGTGAGAAGTATGGGAAAGGACCAAAGGATTATATTACACCTTCAAGAGCAGCAGAAAGGGAAAGACAGAAGTTGGGGAGCTCAGATCTTTGACAAAGAAGTGTAATGCTTGAGGACAAGCATTAGTTTAGTAGGGGACAGATGATGAGTCTAAAAAATGACTTTATTTTGTTATGTTTAAGATACTTTGTGATACTCCATTTATCCTTGTTTTAACACTTATAAGCCTATGTTTGATAAAACTTTGATGATTTATGGGGTAGAAAAACTATGTCATCTTTTGCCCAAATTATATCTAATATGTAGTATTTCATATAAATATCCAAATGTGTGTTCTTATGCTTGAATTTAGTTTGATGGATGTTTATTTGCAAATATGTCATATATCATAACTAACCCGATGATAAGAATTAAAGGATGAGCGAAAGAATCCAAAATTTGGTTGCCGACAACATTCAAGGAGAAATGAGCATCAAGGAACAACCACAAAAAGGAAGTTATAACCACTCCAGGAAACATGGCAGTGAATAAGGAGGATCTTTT